>JAULAV010002516.1:0-36663 GCA_030789695.1 Scilla litardierei
TTTATGTACAGTAAAGTGGAAAGATCTCACCGAAGGTCCTCTAAATGAAATAAACCGTAGTCACAAACCATTCCTCCCCGGCAACAGCGCCAAAAACTTGGTGGGACCGGAAAGGTGCTCTCTCTTAAGTGCAAGAGTCCGTACAAGTAGTAAAATCTGGGAGTCCAGATGTCGAATCGACGGGAAGAAATCTGTTGCAACCACAATTTAAATCAAATAGAAAGCCTACGAAAAGAAACTAACCACTTCAACAATGATGGTGATAGTGTGAAAGTGCGTGATGGTGATGTGCGAACAAAGAAATACGTGAGAACAAATATCTATAAAAAGTATGCGCATGGGATGGGTTCGTTAGGATCAACGATTCGTATTAATTTGGTTGATAGGTATAACACAATGAATTCTCCTTTTGGGAGCAATTCACCGGAAAATACCCAATATAACTCAATGAATTCTCCTTTTGGGAGCAACTCATCGGAAGATGCCCTTTTGGGGGTTCAAACACAATATTCAAAAAGATCGTCGCTAAAGTTATAATACGATATGAAACTCTCTTTTGGAGAGATCAAAACTATGGTATGAAACTCCCTTTTGGGGAGATCAAAGCTCGCCCTTTTGGGGCGATCATCAACTAAATTAATTCTTTTGGAATCTAAAAAAAGTCGATTTACGAACAACGATTACAATTTTAGCGACGTTTAACGATTAAGCACATGGAATTTCAACCAAATAAACACGAATAATATCCCCTAACTACTCCATACCATGCACAAATAAGTTCTAGCTACTCATAATTTCAGAATAAACGAGTTCCATAGCCAAATACATCAAGAATATAGCAAAATACGGTAGAAAAAGCACTAATTAAGGAGTTTAAGTTAAGAATTCATCACCAAATATCCTTGAAAATATATCAAAACTCTCTGGAAATAAGAAAATAGCCTCTGGAATTTTACAGAATTTTTCAGAGGGGAAATACGGCTTCTAGAGCCTCCAATACGCCCAAAATACGCCCCATTCTGCTTGAATACGTCCAAAAAACCCTAAATACGCTTATATAATAAGATTGCGGGTTTGGGTTGCTTAACGGGTTCCAAACCCGCTCCATTTACGCGCCCGAATCAATCCAGACCGCTCATCTAAAGCGGATCAAACCTCAGCCGCTCATCAAATGCGGGATTTAACGAGGCGTTGACACGTGGCATTCGGGTCGGAGTTTCGCTCGGCGCCCGCTTCATTTCGCCTCGCCTTCGCGTTGATAGCTGATCGTCGGATGTTGATCCAACGCTTGTCACGATGCCATGTCGCCCCGTAAACGATTCGAATTTGGGTTTGATCTGGACCATCCGATCTCCAATCGACCGTCCACGCGCTGCCACGTCGCCCGAAGAAAATGCGCCCGCTCGCTGCGATTCGCTTCGATTTAATCCATTGGATTAAAATCCAACGGCCAGATAAGCGCCACGTCGCCCTCCCTTTTCGCATCGAATCGGAATCGACGCGACCGTTGGATTAAGATCCAACGGTCGTCGTCACTCCTCTTGGGCCGCCGTTGATGCCGTTGGATTGAGATCCAACGGTCAATGAATTTCCATCAGTCGATAATCCTGGGCCGTGTGATTTAGGCGGGGAGCGTCGGGATGCTGCCACGTGGCGTCTTCTGAGTTGCGGGCGACCGTATTTCCGTATTTAACTGTGTATTTCTCCATTTAAATTGTATTCTGCATTCAAAAATACACAGTAATTAGCACAGATCTCAGAAAAATACAAATAAATAGTCGTTGGAATCGTGAGATTGAGACGGTGCTAGGAAAAATATAAAATGTGCAGAATTGCATCGTTAAATGCTGTTTTGTGCTCAAATAGTGTGTTTTCTCTAATAAATAAATGTGTAGAAAATACGTATGAATTAGAGAAAAATGTAGCATCACATGAGCACAAAATAGGGCTAAATGTGGGGTTAAATATGTAATATTGAACCCGAATCACACCCCCCAACTAGCGATTTGCTAGTCTCTAGCAAAAATAGCGATAAATACGGATGAGTAATAAAACAATAAGTTCTTTCAAATCGCTCATGGCATGGCTCAATAATACGTATTCCAACATGATCTTGACCATCAATATACACATCCATGAACAAAATCAATCACATGATATTTTCTCTAATTTAGTATGAATAAATAACGTGCAAGCATCGTTTTGCGCAAGCGAGAGTATAACACGTCGTTTTTCTCTAGTTTTCGTGTTTCCAAGGAATTGGCCTATCAAAAAGAATTATTCAAGACATGGGTATTGAAGTTGCTTAGTATATTCACCATTTCTTTTCTTTTATTCGTTCCACGTAACGCGCATCAAGCAACATTCGCAGAAAAAGGTATAACCTGGATCGCTCCATCAAATGAGTGAGGTTCCGGTCAATGGCTCCCAAATCAGACGATAATAGGGCATTAGGCCAAAAAGGACCCCTCGGACTGTACTACTCGAGCCAACCAAGTTATTTATTAGTGACATACATATTCATTCATTTCTCATCATTCATTTTTCATTCATTTTCGTTCTTTCTTTTCTTTCTTTTCTTTCTTTGTAAGCAACTCAAAACCCATCAACATGAATATAAACATTAATAACAGAGGCCAAATCCCTCTTCAACTTGAAAACTATTCTTAAAAATCGTGTATACTTAAGCTTTTTCCATCACGTTAGCATGCATGAAATCAATTCAAACTATTTCGAGATATTAATCATGGAAATTGAAAATTTTCATGAGTAGCATATTAAAAGTAATTCCATGAAGGAAAAATAATCAACTCAAGCCATAAAAATTTTTAGAACTCAATTAATGTATAATCATCCGCATTTGAGGCATATGAAAGAGTTTTAAAAGATGAGATTTGGTGATTTATTCTTCTCAAAAAAAAAATCCTAAGGACTCATACACACCCCCCAACTAAAGATGGACATTGTCCTCAATGTCGGAAGAGGTACGAGTTTATTCAAGCAAGCAACCTAGAAAGCATATAAAAACTACACTACTGGAAAGAACACACCATGATCAAATGGCGGATCCCGAATCTTTAATTGTGGAGGAAGTTGTTCAATTTGCTCCTTGCGCTCCTCGGCTATTATTCTTCCTCCAAAAACTAATCTGGACCCCAGCAACACAACTCCAAGCATCTCTATAAGCTGTTTGTCAATGTCCTGCGAGAGACGAGTTATGTCAGTCCAAATTAATTTAAGATTCTTCGCAATAAAAATAGTCCAAATATAGTCATCAAAATAAGTGAAAGAAATTAAAGCAAGTTGACGACTACTCCCTGAAAGATTTGCACTACTCTCTGTACGATGCTCGTTCATTGTGGAGAGGGATAGCGAGTCTTTCTTCCCTGCTGTTGTACGGTCCCTATCTAGCTTGCTATCTGCTGGGGTGTCACCTTTTGGTCCTTACACTTCCTCCCCAGTGGTCGACCCTTCTGTCTCCACCGTAGTTGTCCTATCTGAGAGTGTCATGACGTCTGTCCTCACACCTGTGTCACCGACCTCTCTTGCTGCCTCGTCACCGATTTTGTCTTCCACCACTGCTGCTGCCTCCTCATCCCAGCCTGTGTCCCAGCCTCGCACTGAGGCTGGGCATCCACTAGTGAGCACAGCACCTTTTCCACACCTACCGGCTGGCCCGTTTACTTACACTGCCCGTATCAGACAGCCCCGTCCTTCACAGCCTAGACCTGTTCGTCCCTCCGCTCCACCACCCCCTGACACTTTACTTCAGAGCCTTCGTGCTCTTGAGGGGGCGGTTAGTGGACTCAGAGGTGATTTTAGGGCTCTCTCTTCCGCGGTCAGTTCCTTGGAGTCCCGCATCGCCATGCTTCTCGATATTCAGGCTTGCCTGAATCAGATAGTGGCGCGACTCCCTCCACTACACCCACCCACCCAGCCGACACCTCGACCACCACCTCCACCACCACCTCCGCCACAGGACAGAGATGGTGTAGCACCACCAGCTTAGGCACACCCTTGATTCCATTGATCTTTTTGTCGTTATGCTGCCCATTCTCTGCTGGTCCTGTCGATATATTTTTGGCCCCCCTCCTCCCCGCACTATTTTTGTCCCTACTCTGATCACATCATTATATATCTTTTTTTCGGAGAGAGGGAGAGTATTTTTGATGACACATTATCTGCATCACTCTGATCTTCGCTTGCATCACATCCGCATCATATTTTCAGTTTATTTTTTTTCTTTCTTTTTATCATGCATGCATCCTCACCGACCCCACCCATTTCACGTCTCTCGGTGTGCCACACTTTGCACATTGAGGACACTGTGCACTTTAGCTTGGGGGAGTGAGTTCTCACACTTTTTGCTTTTATCACCTTTATTTTTAGTTTTTTTCACGTTTTTCCGCTTTTGCACCCATTTTTCATCACTTTTTCATTTTTACCATGCATCACGTTTTTCTTAATTTTCTTTGTGTGCTGCATTGTAAATAGTCTTGTTTTCCTTTATCTTTATTTCTTTCATCTTTTGCTAGAGATGATTTTTCTGTGATGACGATGACGTGATGTTAGTTTTTCTCTATATGCATGCTAATTTTGCCATGTCATAGCTTTTGTTTCCGATATCATATGCTATGTCCTGTTTTGCATTTAGAAATAGTAACCCACTTCTTTTTTCCCTATGAAAATGGATGAAATTCTATTATTAGCTGATGTCTGATGATTCATATGTATGCCATCGTAGAAAACACACCAAGATTCACGCATTGATTGCTTATATCTGGAGTACTGCTTTCTTTTCTCATATCACTTCTTATTTCATGATTAGTACGCTTCACTTCAGGTTGATTGAATGTTTGCTAGCATTGATAAATCTGGATTAGTTTACTTTTTTAGATCAAACTGAGTAGATTAGATTACCCTGCTGAAGTTATCATGCACGTCCTATAGAGTGAACCGAGAGATACATTTATTTCTTTCTCCACATATCTTGAACATTATTTCTCTATTTTAAATTCATTGGTGAATCTCCCCTTAGCAATTCTATTGTTGGCATTCCCCCGTTATTATATCACATGCTCCAAGTTCCCCAAAACCCAAAGAAAAAAATACTCGTATATCCTTCTCTTTGATTTGGGATCATTTGTGTATATATCTAAAAAAAAAGAGAAAAAGAAAAAGATTTGAGAATTAGAAAAGAAAAGAGAAAGGAAGTTCGAAAACAATCCCATCTCATACCCTTTCTCTCTTTCTTCCCTCTTTTGCTTTTTTTTATTTTTTGATTTTTGGAGCTTCATAAGAAACGGGGAATGTAAATATTGTTTTGTATATGCCACCACGCTTATGGATAAGCTTGGGGGAGAGGATCCAATGATGTGTGAGAGAGTGAATACTTGACGGTGCATGACAACATAGGATAAGTAATATTTTATACTCGGTGAGAACGCTAAAGTTTCACGAAATCCAGAAATCCACGCTTAGCATTCATTTCATGAAAACCTGCTCGGCCGACCAGATCTGACACGCAGAAGACAGAGTATCAGCGTGCACTCGACCGACCGTCGCCAGTCCACTCGGTCGAACCACGGCGACACCACTCGCCCGAGTGGCATCAAGACGACGGCAACGAAAAGTCCAGACTTACTGTAATCTGTCAGTTAACTCCCGAGTTCCGACTCGGCCGAGTGAAGAAGTCCACTCGGCCGAAGCAAAGAAAGTCACTCGGCCAAGTGACTCCCGAGGAGCCGAACCCCAAAAGTCCGAAGTTACTGGAATTTGTTAGGGTTTGTCACTTGGCCGAAAGACATTTGTCACTCGGCCGAGTGAGCCGCGCTGCCTGTAGCGTAAATTGTGATTTTGAGGATGCGCAGGGGCATTTTCGTCACAGTTTTTTGGGCGATTTTTGGGGGTATTTAACCCCAGTTTTTAACCTAGTTTAGAGAGCTTTTTCAGAACTTTTTGCAGCCTTTTTAGATTACTTTTTAGGAGATTAGATTTAGTCCTTTTTGGAGAGAGAAAAGTGTTATTTTGTTGGATGCTATTGAATCTTCATTGGTTTGTCTCTCTCTCTCTCTATCAAAAACCTCATTTTTATTGATATATTGAATATTGCAATGAATTCAATTGATTTTATTTGTGAATTTCCATTGAATTGCAATATGAATTGTGAGTAGTTCTATCGTCTTAGGGCGTAGGGATGAACCCTACGAACCCTATTTCTAATTTGTGATGAATTGGTGAAATTATTGCTAGGATTGATTAGGGTTAGTTTGGGATTGATTTAATACGAATAGCTAGGGATTCATACCGATTGGGATTTGCAAGAGACTGGATCCCAACTCGATAGGAAGCCCTAGAAATTCGAATTGGGTTCCAATTGGATTTCTCCCGAATCGGTTTGCAAGAGATTGGACCGAAACTAGGTTTTCGATTGCAATTCTATACCAATACCCGTTTGCAAGAGATTGGACGGGTAGGAACTATCCCAACCTAGGTCGTAGCTCGAGTTTGCACGAGAGGGGGCTCGAGATACGATTGAACGATGATGTTGTTCTTCATGCTAGCTTACCTAGGTTAGGGTTTGCAAGAGATTGGACCCTACCTTAGGTTTGCTATAGACCGGCAATAGCGCGAGAGCGTGAGCTTGGTTCTACATTTAGTTGCAACTAGTTCACCTGAATTGCAAGCCTAGCAATATGAAACCTACGAATCACAATAACAAGATACGGTTTGTAGCGGGGATTCCCTACCCCTAGGCGTTTTTATTAATTTGATATTCCTTTTATACAATTGAACGACTATAACCGCTTTATTGCGAACATTTCTCGACTATTCTTATAGCCAGGTGAATTGAATAAGACACCGTCATTTTCCCTCCTCGTGTTCGATACCCGCTCACCGCTACACCATGCGCTTGCGGTAAGACTAGCGAGTCGTCCCGCCCCGGGTGTGTGTTCGGGGCGGTCGATCAGAGGACATAGTCACGGGCTCATTCATACAGAGCATGATGGTGGCAATGTGGCGCTAGGCTAGCCTAAGGTAGGGGTGGATGATTGAGGAGGCCTTCGAGCGGCTAGTGTTGAAGGAAGGCATACCGAAAATGCTCTCCCAAAACTGTGTAGTGTAAATAGCAGGGGGAGTGTCCGAGCTGGGGATATATGCGGTCTCGACGTCGGGGACTGTAGGCCACTGGAATAGGGTCCAGAGTCCAGCGTAAGTGAACTGCATCTCCACGTCTAGTATGGAGAATGCAATCCCCTTGTCGGTACGACGAAGTGAGCTGAGGGCCTCTAGGATCAAGCAAGTGTAAGTCTTCGCCTAAAGCCCTAGAAAATGATCCCAACCCAGGTTCGTGTACAGCTGCCTAACCTCGGGCAAAATTCCTAGCTACTCTAAGGCTCCTAGGTCGGCAAATTTGGTCGAAACAACTGGGTAGAGAGATCGGCAAAAGTACGACGATGAGCGTCATCTATAAAAGTGATGTTGTAGGTCTCTAAGGGGGATGTCTCGATCTGTGGGGGTGGCATGGGTGGTGCTATGGGTATGGGCTGACTCGGGCAGGGGGGGCTCGTGTCCCCACTGAGGAGTTAGGAGCCTGGCGTTTCTTCCTGTCAGGTGGGGGTAAAGGAGATGATGGTGGGGATGGGGTGGGAACGTATATGTCAGTGCATGGCCTAGAATGAGGGGCCATCTGCATGGACTTCCGCTTCTTGGGAGCCTGTGGTGGAGAGGGTGGGGCTTAGGATGGTGGGGTGATAGTGGTGGGTGTGATGGAAGTTTGTGGAGGTGCCGTGGGTGTAGTGGAAGTGCATGTAGTGGTGGTGGGAATGGATGTGCATAGTGGTGTGGTGGGTGAAGAAGTGGATGTGGTAGTGGTGGTGCGATGCCTAGAGGAGGTCGGCTTGTAGGTCAACGCCTTTTGGCATGTGGGTTATGACTTGGATTGAGATGGGGATGGTCTGGAGGCTGTGATAGATGTCGAGCGCTCCCGCTCAGGTGAACCTGACTTGAATTGTCCTCCCCTTCGCTTTGGATTGAGCGCTCGGGAGAGCGGCATGATCGCTCGCCCGAGCGATCAGGAAAACCAGCACAATCAGCCTAGTCCTATCTCGTTTTTTCTCGTCATTATGAATCTCAGCTCCACGCCCATACTTTGCTCTTTATTTTGGTGTCATGACTGCCAAGTACTTGTTTAAGGTCATTAGCTTGACCTATGTGACTTAGTGGGATGATATATTGGGCGCATTCGAGATGCACCCATCGTTCTTCCCAACCAACCCTTGTAGGGCCAGTTGGTCAAACGCCTCCTTCGGACCCTTAGCAGTCTGTCCATCCTCTTTCCTCTCCGGCGCTTGTCTCTCATTGGGGCACCCCATGGATGCTACAGCCACAAGGTTTCTTATCTTCACGACGTCCGGGTCATGATCCTCCAAGGCGAGCATGGTATGCTCGTGCGTCACCAATCTGTTGTCTGGATCCTCGTCCAGGAATTGTTGGTATGTCGCCATGACTTTGTCGTGTCGATGATCCAAACCATGGTCCTCGCTCTGTGGTAGGGGTCCAGAAATACTTCTTCAGCTATGAACTCTTCCACGAGCTCATCCTCCACCAAATCAGATACATGACATTCGCAGCGGGCTTCCTCTACCTCATCAGCTCAGGTAGCCGAAATTTGGCCTCACTGTTTTCGACATTGAGAGAGAGTGTGCCTTCTTGCACGTCTATCGGCACTCCAGCCGTCGCCATAAACGGGCGACCTAAAATCAGCTGTGATCCTCCATCTTCTGCCATGTCCATAATAACAAAATCCACAGGCATGCTCACCCCGCCAGGAATCTGTAGGATGACATCCCTAGCCACTCCGAATGGGTGCATCACTGACCTATCTGCGAGCTGGATGGTCATGGTCATCGGCTCTAACTCCTTCTTGGTGTTGAGGCGGTGGAAGATGGACAAAGGCATCAGGCTGATGCTTGCCCCCAAATCTATCAAGGCCCTTTTGATGGGGACGCCACTTATGGAGCAAGGGACGGTGAAGCTCCCAGAATCTGGGAGGTTCTTCGGCAGCTGGTTGCTTCTGAAAAATGATGACGGTTGCTCTGCCAACAAAACCTGCTCCGTCTTTCTCTTCCCCGAGATTAGTTCCTTAAGGAACTTTGCGTACGAGGGTATCTCCGTAAAGGCGTCCATGAATGGAATATTTAGCTCCACTCCCATTAGAAGCTCTATGAACTTGGTGTACTTCTCCACCATTTTGGCCTTAGCCAATCTACACGGGAATGGAACTGAAGCATGGCGATCCTTGGGCTTCTCCACGGGCCTTGCCCTTTCCTTGATCACTGCCTCAACTACTGGAGGGCTATCTCTCTCAACGGTGGTAGGCTGCTCCTCAGCCTCAATATCTCCACCATCAATAACCGGTGGGTGCTTACCTATCACCTCCTTGGGTGATGCAGTCGTGGGAATCATCAACGACGACTCTGGGTCCGTCGTCGATAGGCCGCTATGGGTGGTGATGGCACATGTGCTCTCCCAGGGGTTCTTCTCTGACTGAGCAGGGAGCTTGCCTTGGGACCATGCCATCTGACTCATATGCTCCTTCAACTAATCCACCGTGGTGGAAAGTTCCTTGTTGTGGTCCGCATGGTCTAGATTGAGCTTTGCCTGCTCATCAATGAATCTCTCTAAGGTGGCCTTCAAGGAGGATTTCTACTGAGCTAGAGGAGGAACGGGCAAAGCTAGCTACTGCTGACGCTGCTGCTGGTACCCTGGCGGTCTATAGGAGGCATACGGCCTCTGCCCAGACTGCTGCTACTGTGGCTGATACTATTGCTGTTGATACTGCTGTAGCTGCTACTGCTGATGGAACTACTGCTGTTGCTGATACTGCTGCTGCTGATGGGGCTGCTGATGTGCTCCGCTGCTATTTTCATACTGGAAACCAGGGTGGTTTCTCTAAGATGGGTTTCCATAGGCTCCCCTGTTTCATCCTCTATCATCGGAGGTGTAGCTGGCCTCCTCTGTTGTTGCAAGAAGGTGCCTGGTAAGAGTAGGTCCTGCCATTGGGTTCCTGATCTGTGCACCTCTCGTAAGTGACAAATGTGTTGGCAGTAGCATCGAGTCGGTGCTCTATTTAGGCCATCTGCTTGGTAAGGGAATCGAGACGGCTATCAAAAATCGCCGCCTCACTGACTTCATATCGCCCTCCTCCTAGGGCCTTGGCAATAGTCAGGGTAGACCTGTTGTCCCCCCAATGTTGGTTATTGGCTGCCATGGCCTTAAGGATCCTCATGTCTTCAGCTAGCTCTTTCCCTGTTATGGCTCCATTTGCTGTAGCATCAACTATCATCCTTGTGTCCGAACACATTCCATTGTAGAAAGATAGGACCAAGTCCCACGTAGCGATGCGGTGGTTTGGACACTGATGCTAGAGGTCCTTGTATCGTTTCCAGGCCTCATACAAAGACTCCTGGCCCCCTTGCTTGAAATTGATGATTTGGTTCCGAAGACGCATCATCTTCGAAGGGGGAAAGTATTTGGTGATGAAGGCCTCCGCCAGCTGCTCCCATGCCGTGAAGGTGTCGAGCACTTGGGACGTCATCCAATAATGGACATTATCCTTCAACGTGAAGTGGAAGAGCCACAACCTGATCACATCATCGCTGATCCCTTGCATTTGGAATGTGGAGCGCTTGGCTAAGAACACCTCCACGTGGTGACTGGGGTTCTCATGTGAGAGCTCGTGGAAGCAGTCATGTTGCACCAGCAGAATGAGCCCCGTCTTTAGCTCAAAGTTGTCGTCGCAGATCAATGGTATGGTCACGGAGGAATTTAAGACGGTGCCGGGCTTTATGAAATCCCGGATCAATTCTGGTGGAATGAGAGGAAGTGGTCCTATGAGAGTCTCAGCCATCGCTACTCTTCTCCTTCTTTCTGCGGCGAGTCACCTTGAAGTCGCATATATCTCAGGATCCAAGGGCAAAAGATCTTCGCCTTCATGAGAACGTGTCAGCTGACGTCCCCTAGATTTGGCACTATAGGTAGTAGGATCGGGGATACCAGATTTAAATATTTGTAACCGCAAGCGCACGGTGTTGTAGTGTGGCTTGTGGGTCGAACTCAGGGAGGTGTGTGTTGTACTTGTAAACAAGTAGGAACCGGATCACCCGGTGGGTGAGCTAGCCCTGTCGATCAGTTGGTTGTCACGAAATGAGCTACAAAGAATGCAAGATATAAGAGGGGAACCTAGGACTTTGGTTTCCACCCTATCATGTGTCCTCTCTATTATGATCGACTGATAGGAATACGATCGATTCTAGGGTTCAGTGGTGAGATGTTGCATCTAAGAATGATACCTAGCGTCCCATGGGCCTGATATTTCAGTCGATGCCCAGGATGATACGCTAGGTCTACTCAGGTTCGGACGGTGGGCATTCCCATGTCCATTAACACCGCCAGACTCTGGGAGCACTAAGCTTGCAATGATTACTCCCAACATTTCATCCTGTCATTCCCACGCGCTAGGATTCAATGTCTATGCTAGGGGTGTGAGCTGTGCCTATGGGATCAAACGCAAATTTTATTTCCCCTTGGCCCGACGGTCAGAGGCGGTCTTTCTCCTGCCAAAGGCAATAAAACGCCCCGCGTAACCATCTAAATTCCTAGCTCCTATCGAAATCCTAATCCTATAGTTATTCTAGGGAGAACCCACTAAGGGGCTTCCACCAATGCCCTAGATTGGGGAACTACTCACGATTCATTGCAAAAATAGCAACACAACAAAATTTAACCATGGGAATCAAGATCAAGCAATAGAGTTACAGAACAAATAGTATTAAGAATGAAATGTTAAAATATCAAGACAATCAGAGGACTTACAAAACAAAATAAAATTACCGCCGCCAAAATCCCAAAAAGACAGTCTGAAAAAATGGGATCATTTTCTGGGAAAACCTAGGGCAATATATAGATAAGCGTCCACCCGATCGGTTGAAGTAACCGATCGGGTGGGGACGGATGTCGACTTGGTCTTCAGCTTTGGAAATACATCGCCCGGTCGATGAACCGATCGGTTGATGTCGTCGGGTCGTGAGCTAGGAGAATTCGGCTACAGATGAACCGATCGGGTGAGATGTCACCCGATCGGTTAGAATTCAGGTCCAAAAGACAGAGAACACTACGGCTTCACCCGATCGTTGAACCGATCAGGTCGACTGACCGGTTGGGAAGCAGCTCCAAAAACAGAGAGGACTGCAGCTCCACCTGATCACTGAACCGATCGGGTGGGCTCTTCTTCACTACTGCTTCTGTCCGGGTCGGATACGCATGCATGAACTGATCGGGTGGGTCTGTCAACCCGATCGGTTGAGGGCTGAAATATGATATTCTTCGACGTTCGGCCCTCGGGATCGCGTGTGGCACCTCCTGTTGCTCCGGGGACTCATGATATCTGCTTTATATGTCCCCAGCGCTGGCAATCTCCTGAAACGGCACAGAAACACAAATAAAGTGAAACGATACAAAAACACAAAAGAGTGGATACGAAATGACAGAAAACAACGAAAATCACGAAGAAGACATGCATTAATATATAAAATATAAACACACGTCAAAATCCCCCAAGCTAAACCCTTCCTCTTCCTCGAGGAAGACGAGTGAGAGTAGGAGCTCAGAGGAAAAAGTAGAAAGGAAGAAACAAAAATAAAGAAAAAAAATCATAGATCGCCAGTCAGAGCCAACGAAATCAATCGTGCCACACTAAGCAAGCATGCGTTAAACACATCACTAAACCCAGGAATTTGAGTCCATACAAGTGTCGTGGGCCCACGCGGTGAAGCGCGAGTGAGTGTGTTCGTGAGCTAGCAGACGGTGTCACTATTTAAATTGTGCAGTAAAGCTCCATATACACATATCCAAGGAATGACCCAAATATTGATTCAATTCGAATAAGCGGTGAATAATAGCTCAAGCATGCATGAGAGTAGAATAAGAATTGAAGCGTATCATGTGTCGAGGACTCCACTGCTAGGAACTAGAAGATCACAGCACTATTGCCTAGATAATCGCTAGAAAATTCATATGCCAAGTGTGTTCGAAAACGAAGGAGGTTGAGAAGGTGTGGAGTAGAACACTCGGTGCAAATTCTCGCCTTCCCTTTATTCACGGTGGATAGGAATAATATTCACAACGGGAATTTTTTTGGGTTTTTGGTATTCGTATTCTTTTGGACTTTTGGCTATACATTTTTTCTTTTCTCTTCTTTTTGGATTTTTCTTCTCTCTTTTTTTTGGCTTTTGGATTTTTGGCTATATATTTGTGTACTCTTCCAAGTGGGAGAACGGTATACGACGAGGGGATTTGCACCAAGTAAAACAAAAAAGAAATCGAATTCTAAACACTTGGGCAAACGAAATTTTTCCTCGCAAATCAAAGCATAAGCAAAATGGGTTATCGTAGTCCTATTGGCAGAGTCCCGACACATGCGAATTGAAGCATAATATATATATAAATTATTCATGCATAGAGAAACAGATAGTGAGGCAAAATACCGCATATTTGGAATTGAAGCATGATAGTCTAGGGTTCAACCAAGGACAGGCATATAAAACAAAATCACAATGTAGAAGCACACCAGTAGCTAGTCACGACAAACAACTCACACAAAAGAAAAGTGAATTCCCACGAAGCATGAAATGCAATAGGACTCCGCTTCCTAGGGTTAGTGAAAGTGATTATCGTAGCTAAGCTAAGTGTGTGTAGTTCCGTGGCAGTTCATCATATGGGGTCATCTCTAAGAGAGGGAGAATAAAAAGAAAGAAAGAAAAAGAAAAACACGATGAAAATGAGTCAAAACGGGGAAAAAGACACAAATGACGCACAAAGTGTGACTCCCCTAAGCTGAATCTTGCATTGCCCTTAATGCAATAAGAGTAAATACGGGAGGGCAATGAAAATGGGAGGGAAGTACACACCGACACAAAAAATTGAAAAACATGAAAGACACACAAACGAGACAGAAAAATAAAGTAAAAGAAACACACAAATAAAAGGTAGAATAACACATCCATAGAAAACATATAAACAAACATACAACAACGACATCATACGACAATATGCACAAAAATCGATTTCCACCAAGCTGATCATGAAAATACTAGCAAAATGATATGATCAATGTGATGCAGAAATAAATGGCAAGGGGAAAAAATCAGAAAAAAGAACAATCATGGTGTAGGAGGGGTGGTCTACTCATCCTCCTCGGAAGAGGATGGAGGGGTGTGGGCTGGAGAAGTGAAAGGATGCGAAGAAGTGGAGAAAGTGGTAGAGGTGGTAGATGGATGGGTGCGGTGGTGGTGTGGATGATGGGTGGAGTGACGGTGATAATGGTAAGTGGGAGGGATGCGGCGATCGATGAGGAGGGGTGGATAATGATTTCGAGTGCACAACTAATTTCTTTTGGCACGAGTATGCAGTGGTGATGGAGGAGGGTGGTGGGAGTGTAGGGTCGACGGTAATGGTCGTGGGTGGAGAAGATGTGGTGATGGGAGGGGATGATCACCTAGGGGGTGATGGAGGAGGTGATGATCGTCGCGGAGGCGAAGGAGGTGGTGATGGTGCTGGAGTAGGTGGAGGAGGACCGCAGATGTGTATAAGATGGCGGAGAATGGCAGCCACGTTTCGCTCGAGTGCAAAGAAACGTGGGTGTGAAAAGAAAGAAGTGGATGGGTCTGAGGAGGTAGAAGAGGATGCTTAAAAATAAACCCCAAGGTCCCCATTTTCATGAAAAGAAATAAATTTGAAAATATTTTCAAAATCATGAAACACACACAGTCATTGGGTAAGCTTAAAAATAAACATAGAAGCACAATACCCATGCAATATGCATAAGTGTGAGGAACCTAAACATTAGGTAACCAAACCTAAGAGGAGTTTGATTTCCTAACGTAATCACACGAGGTGATCACATCCCTAACTAGAGAGTTAATGTAACTATCTCTCTCTTGCACACTAACCTTAGTGGGAATCCATAATCTCAAGGATTTCCTAGGCAATGGTTTTGCCTTTGCAAGAGGGAAGGATGTGGCATGCTTAGGTGTAGAAACAAATTTCTTAGCATGCAAAGAAAGATGAAGATTCTTCATTCTTCCTCATCACCTTGTGATCTACATGCTTCTTGTTGGTGGTATTGTTGTACAAGAAAGCATGGTGATTCTTCTTAGGTGCTTTAGCAATATTTCTTGTATTTGCACCATAAGAGGAATTAGAGGTGGGTTTGGGAACCACATTTTGAATATAACCCAAACATCCTCTATGATTTACCGGATGTTGTTTTTCCAACAAATCATGGAGTGAATCCCTAGAATACACAAAGCTTATGAGCTTCCGGGATTCCTCTTCACATTTCAACGTAAGTTGTTGAATGTGAGCATCTAAGCTAAGGTTTTGAGCAATGAGATTTTCATTTGAAAGACTCAATTCCTTAACTTGAGAGAGAAGTGTGTCTCTCTTACAAGTGTCATACACATGCCTTTCATCATGAATATTTTCACTAGAAGATTCTAAATCATGCACCCTACTTATAGCATTATCAAGTTTAGCTTTTATTTTCTTATATGAGTCGATGCACTTACTTGCCAAATTAGAGGCCACATTAGGCGGTATTCAAGCTCCTCATAGGATGGCTTTTCCTCCTCGGCTTCCTCATCACTATCCTCCTCGCTTGAGCTTGACGAAGACTCTTCCCCATTAGCCATAAAGCAAATTTCTTCTTTGGATTTAAGCCATGTCTCTATCTCTTCATCGCTAGTGTTAGATGAAGTTGATGAAGAAACATCAAAGGCAACGAAACACCTTTGATCGTGCTCCTTGTCATCCTCTTCTTCATCATTAGATGTGTCCCCATCAGAATTATCAAATGTGCCAATAAGTCCCTTCTTTTGGTTCTTGACCTCGGACTTGGCTTTCCAATGTCTCTTCCCTTTACCCTTACCAGTATCTATATTGAGTTTGGAAAGGCATTCGGTAGCCACATGACCTATTCCACTGCAGTTGAAACAAACCAACTTGTTAGACTGTGAGACAAACTTTGCTGAAGACATACCTTGAGTCCTTGAGGAATGCCTTGAAATTCTTGAATTGCTTGGCAAGCTCGATGTAGTCATCGTCACTAAGAACTTCTTCTTCATCACTTGGAGCTTCTTGTTGGAACTTCTTTTTCCACTTGAAAGACGCATTCTCACCATGAAGAGCAACGCCCTTTTTCTTCTCGGGCTTGGTTGACTGAATCTCTTCCTTGTGTTGAAGTAGCACTTCATGAGAGATCTCCAATGTATGCCAAATACTGTTGGCCGATTTGCACATGGAGATACGATCGAACTCATCCAGAGTGAGGGTGCAATGGAGAACACACATAGCCCTAGCGTTGACTTTGATCATGTCCTTCTCCGCTTTAGTTCTAAATGCCGCGGGTGAAGTAGGCTCCTCGAAAGGTGACTCAGTTATGTCCCAAAGGTCATGACTCTTCAAGTAGACCATCATCCCGATTTTCCAACTCGGGTATTTGGTTCCGTTGAAGAGCGGGGGTCAGACGGTAGAAAGACCTTCTTCATGAGGCGCGGATGTAGCGTTGAATGCCATCGATGCAGTATGCTTTAACCTCGCTCTGATACCAATTGTAGGGATCGTCTAACCCTTGCAATACTAACAACACACTAGAGGGGGGTGAATAGTGTAATGGCAATAAAATTATCCATTTAAAATTTAACTTGCAAATGCGGAATTATAAATGCAAGAGGAATTAAAAGGCACAATCAATCCAAACGCAAACACAAACTTTTACCCTGGTTCCCCAAACTTGGGTACATCCAGCCACACCAATATTCACTATAATCCCACACAGAGAAGTGAATACAAATCTCACAAGGAGATACCCAACAAAGAGGATTTATGCCCTACACAAGGACCCAACCAATCCTACACAAGGATCAAGACTCCCACACAGAGAATCACTAACTCCCACTCAGAGAATTAGGGTTAGTCCTACACTATGACACTAGAACTCCCACAAAGAGATTTAATTCCCACAAAGAGAATTCCCTAGTCCCACAAAGAGACAACCTCCCACAAAGAGAGAAACTCCCACAAAGAGAGTATCCTAATCCCATAAATAGAAATAGGAAAACAAATTACACCATGTAAAGTAAATACTCTTACCTATGCCTTGAGATGCTTACTCCTGAATGAATGCAAGGCATGGAAGAGGATCTCCAAGTGTTGGAATATGCTTGAGAGCACTTGGATGATTTCCCTTGAGCTAGACTTCAATGCATAAAGAAAGATGAGTGCTCAATAGAGGGTAATGAGGGAGCTTGAGAGTAGCTTATTGATCTCCTGAGATTTCCTATAGAGTCAAGAGTTATCAAGTGTTGTCCAGAGTTCTCAAGAGATGGCAGCACACTCATAAATATAGGAATCCTATATCGAGCCCAAAAACCCAAACAAACAGCCAAATAAAGGAATTTGCAACGGCTAAAAACTGGGTGAAAACGACAGGAAGAGTCGACTGATGATCATAAGACAGTCGACTGATCAACGGCTAGAAAATATCCAACGGCTATAATCTGAGCCAGGACAGTCGACTGACAAACAGGACAGGCGCCTGTTAAACCTTCAGCAGACGACTGCTGTTGGGGATGGATCGAAACAGAGAGCTGCACTCTTTCTCCAATTCTTCACGCAGGCGACTGATGTTAATACTACAGTCGACTACCCAAAAGCCTGGCGACTGTATATTCTTCATCAGTCGACTACTGTAAAATATGGAGAGAAGACAGAGAGATTCAGTTTTTGCACTTACGCTAGACCGGCGACTGTTGGCCAATTTCCGGTGACTGTAAATATACAGGCGACTGTAAACTAATCTTTAGACGACTGTGCGTAAAGCTCAAGTTTGAGTAAATTTAAATGTTGACTTGAGCTGTGCATATCAGGCGACTGTAGAAGGATCTACAGGCGAATGGAAATCACCCAGTCGGCTGTGTTTCCCTCATCAGGCGACTGACGAAAAGCCAAAGACTCCAAATGAGCCTTTGGACAGAGTGAACCTATTGGGTTGGATTCTATGATAATCATAAGGTTCACTAAGATGGTTAAATGCATATGCATGAAAAGTAAACCATCTAACAAGGCATTACAATAACCTAGACTCAAAAGAGAGAGAAAGCAATAAAGTAAATTACATGGATTACAATGCTTTCTTAAGAGTCTAAGTCTTCAATCTTGATGCCTTGATTGCTCTCCACCATCTCCAAGCTTTGGCACTCCTTGGGTCCAAACTTTGGCCCTTTCTTCACTTGATGTCCATCCTTACACCAAGTGATTAGTCTCCAAGAAAGATATCCATGAAATAAACTGAGAGACTAAAACATGAGATTCATTAGCAACAACATAATGTTGTGATCATCATCAAAATAATATTGGTATGAATCACCAATACTCAACAATCTCCCCTTTTTTGATGATGACACACATTATGTAAATCATAAAGAATTAAAGCATAATGCTAATGATCTTTCCCTACTTATATGCACCAATTATATAATGAGCTACACAAAGGTAAATACTCATAATGCCAATAAAAACATGGTGACATATAATAGGCATGGATCACATAAACCAATTGCAAAGAATAAAAGCATGCACACATGAATGGTTTATCTAATCCAATATATCTCTCCCTATAGAGATATCTCTCCCCATATGCATATGTATATTTCTCTCCCCCTATAGATATGATCACATATTGCATATATCTTTCCCCCTTGACATCGTCAAAAAGGTGGACATCAAATATATCCCCCTTTTTCATCTTAACCAAGATGTGACAATATGCAAGAAAAGAAAGATATGTATGATACCAAATTTTAAAAATCTAGTGGGTATCAATTCACTATCCCATGCTCCCCCTAGATCATAGAAATGGTCAACTTTTGACTTCTAGGATCTAATACCAATTAATTAATGGAGCCATGGGCCTTAAAGTGTATCAAAGCAATAGATATGGAAAAATCAAGCTTCAAAGATACACAAGGATATTGCCAAAAACAATGAGACATGAAACAAGTTGGCAATAAACAAGAGGTTTGGTTTGAGACCCAAAATAACCAAATGTAAATAATGATCTCAAATAACCTCCGAAATGAGAGTTAAAATATGTCTTAAAAAAATTTAATCACAAAATATGTTAACTCCCCATTGACATACACATGGATCAAAAATGCATACATGTCAATAAACCCCAAGGTCCCCATTTTCATGAAAAGAAATAAATTTGAAAATATTTTCAAACTCATGAAACACACACAATCAATGAGTATGCTTAAAAATAAACATAGAAGCACAATACCCATGCAATATGCATATGTGTGAGGAACCTAAACATTAGGTAACCAAACCCAAGAGGAGTTTGATTTCCTAACGTAATCACACGAGGTGATCACATACCTAACTAGAGAGTTAATGTAACTATCTCTCTCTTGCACACTAACCTTAGTGGGAATCCATAATCTCAAGGATTTCCTAGGCAATGGTTTTGCCTTTGCAAGAGGGAAGGATGTGGCATGCTTAGGTGTAGAAACAAATTTCTTAGCATGCAAAGAATGAGGATTTTGCGTCTTAGCAAAAATGAAGATTCTTCATTCTTCCTCATCACCTTGTGATCTACATGCTTCTTGTTGGTGTTATTGTTGTACAAGAAAGCATGGTGATTCTTCTTAGGTGCTTTGGCAATATCTCTTGTATTTGCACCATAAGAGGAATTAGAGGTGGGGTTGGGAACCACATTTTGAATATAACCCAAACATCCTCTATGATTTGCCGGATGTTGTTTTTCAACAAATCATGGAGTGAATCCCTAGAATACACAAAGCTTATAAGCTTCCGGGATTCCTCTTCACATTTCAAGGTAAGTTGTTGAATGTGAGCATCTAAGCTAAGGTTTTGAGCAATGAGATTTTCATTTGAAAGACTCAATTCCTTAACTTGAGAGGGAAGTGTGTCTCTCTCACAAGTGTCATACACATGCCTTTCATCATGAATATTTTCACTAGAAGATTCTAAATCATGCACCCTACTCATAGCATTATCAAGTTTAGCTTTCATTTTCTCATATGAGTCGATGCACTTACTTGCCAAATTAGAGGCCACATTTAGGCGGTATTCAAGCTCCTCATAGGATGGCTTTTCCTCCTCGAATTTCTCATCACTATCCTCCTCGCTTGAGCTTGACGAAGACTCTTCCCCATTAGCCATAAAGAAACTTTCTTCTTTGGAGTTGAGCCATGTCTCTATCTCTTCATCGCTAGTGTTAGATGAAGTTGATGAAGAATCATCAAAGGCAACGAAACACCTTTGATCGTGCTCCTTGTCATCCTCTTCTTCTTCATTAGATGTGTCCCCATCGGAATCATCAAATGTGCCAATAAGTCACTTCTTTTGGTTCTTGACCTCGGACTTGGCTTTCCAATGTTTCTTCCCTTTACCCTTACCGGTATCTATGTTGAGTTTGGAGGGGCATTCGGTAGCCACATGACCTATTCCAATGCAGTTGAAACAAACCAACTTGTTAGACTGTGAGACAAACTTTGATGAAGACATACCTTGATTGTCCTTGAGAAATGCCTTGAAATTCTTGAATTGCTTGGCAAGCTCGATGTAGTCATCGTCACTAAGAACTTCTTCATCATCATTTGGAGCTTCTTGTTGGAACTTCTTTTTCCACTTAAAAGACTCCTTCTCACCATGAAGAGCAACGCCCTTTTTCTTCTCGGGCTTGGTTGACTGAATCTCTTCCTTATGTTGAAGTAGCACTTCATGAGATATCTCCAATGTAGGCTAAATACTGTTGGTCAATTTGCACATAGAGATGCGATAGAACTCATCCGGAATGAGGGCGCAATGGAGAACACACATAGCCCTAGCATTGACTTTGATCAAGTCCTTCTCCACTTTAGTTCGCAATGCCGCGGGTGAAGTAGGCTCCTCGAAAGGTGACTCAGTTATGTCCCAAAGGTCATGACTCTTCAAGTAGACCATCATCCCGATTTTCCAACTCGGGTATTTGGTTCCATTGAACAGCGGGGGTCGGACGGTAGAAAGACCTTCTTCATGAGGCACGGATGTAGCGTTGAATGCCATCGATGCAGTATGCTTTAACCTCGCTCCGATCCCAATTGTAGGGATCGTCTAACCCTTGCAATACTAACAACACACTAGAGGGGGGTGAATAGTGTAATGGCAATAAAATTGTCCAATTAAAATTTAACTTGCAAATGCAGAATTATAAATGCAAGAGGAATTAAAAGGCACAATCAATCCAAACACAAACACAAAGTTTTACCCTGGTTCCCCAAACTTGGGTACATCCAGCCACACCAATATTCACTATAATCCCACACAGAGAAGTGAATACAAATCTCACAAGGAGATACCCCACACAGAGGATTTATGCCCTACACAAGGACCCACCCAATCCTGCATAAGGATCAAGACTCCCACACAGAGAATCACTAACTCCCACTCAGAGAATTAGGGTTAGTCCTACACTAGGACACTAGAACTCCCACAAAGAGAGTTAATTCCCACAAAGAGAATTCCCTAGTCCCATAAAGAGACAACCTCCCACAAAGAGAGAAACTCCCACAAAGAGAGTATCCTAATCCCACAAAGAGAAATGGGAAAACAAATTACACCATGTAAAGTAAATACTCTTATCTATGCCTTGAGATGCTTACTCATGAATGAATGCAAGGCATGGAAGAGGATCTCCAAGTGTTGGAATATGCTTGAGAGCACTTGGATGATTTCCCTTGAGGTGGACTTCAATGCATGAAGAAATATGAGTGCTCAATAGAGGGAAATGAGGGAGCTTGAGAGTAGCTTATTGATCTCTTGAGATTTTCTATAGAGTCAAGAGTTATCAAGTGTTGTCCAGAGTTCTCAAGATATGGCAGCACACTCATAAATATAGGAATCCTATATCAAGCCCAAAAACCCAAACAAACAGCCAAATAAACGAATCTGCAACGGCTAGAAACTGGGTGAAAACGACAGGAACAGTCGATTGATGATCATAAGACAGTCGACTGATCAATGGCTAGAAAAGATCCAACGGCTATAATCTAAGCCAGGACAGTCGACTGACGAAGTTAATACAGTCGACTAACAAACAGGACAGGCGCCTGTTAAACCTTCAGTAGACGACTGCTGTAGGGGATGGATCGAAACAGAGAGCTGCACTCTTTCTCCAATTCTTCGCACATGCGACTGATGTTAATACTATAGTCGACTGCCCAAAAGTCAGGCGACTGTATATTCTTCATCAGTCGACTACTGTAAAATATGGAGAGAAGAAAGAGAGATGCAGTGATTGCACTTATGCTAGACCGGCGACTGTTGGCCAATTTCTGGTGACTGTAAATATACAGGCGACTGTAAACTGATCTTTAGGCGACTGTGCGTAAAGCTCAAGTTTGAGTCAATTGAAATGTTGACTTGAGCTTTGCATATTAGGCGACTGTAGAAGGATCTACAGGCCACTGGAAATCACCCAGTCGGCTGTGTTTCCCTCATCAGGTGACTGACGGAAGGCCAGAGACTCCAAAGGAGTCTTTGGACAGAGTGAACCTATTGGGTTGGATTCTTTGATAATCCTAAGGTTCACTAAGATGGTTAAATGCATATGCATGAAAAGTAAACCATCTAACAAGGCATTACAATAACCTAGACTCAAAAGAGAGAGAAAGCAATAAAGTAAATTACATGGATTACAATGCTTTCTTAAGAGTCTAAGTCTTCAATCTTGATGCCTTGATTGCTCTCCACCATCTCCAAGCTTTGGCACTCATTGAGTCCAAACTTTGGCCCTTTCTTCACATGATGTCCATCCTTACACCAAGTGATTAGTCTCCAAGAAAGATATCCTTAAAATAAACTGAGAGACAAAAACTTGAGATTCTTTAGCAACAACATAATGTTGTGATCATCATCAAAATAAGATTGGTATGAAACACCAATACTCAACACTAATATCAATGAGTTTTTGGTAAGCCACGCACCGACGTCAATGCGAACGTCGGGGCCTTGAAACTGATCCCGTCAACACCGGGAATGAATGGGAACATCATCACCCACATGATTAATAAATCAGGGATGGTCACAGTACCGGACTCATCCCTAGGAAAGAAAGCGCTAGATATGATGCGATGGGCGAGACGGAATACGGGGTGGATGATGGAGGAGGCCTTGGCCTTGCCTCGAGGATAATGGTCGTGAAGAGTGAGGAGTCTCCAAAAAAAGATCGACATCAAAGTCGCGATGCATTTCATGGGGGGAAGAGGGTCCTAGAGAATAGGGAAACTGAAAATGTTATTGATGGTGTTCACGTGTGTGCGGAAGTTTCGGTTTCGGAGGCAGAAATCTATGTTTGACCCCCCCACCCTCAGTTTTGAGAGTCGAGAGGAATTCGAGTGTGAGGGCGGGGTATGATGGTGCGTGCAAGCTTAAGAAACCTAGCCAACCTAAGTTTGCAAAAAGAGACTCGACCCCGGAGAAAACACTGAGATCGTTAAGGGTCTGACTATGGGCAAACTTAGTGTCTAGGTGGGATCGTTGGTCGAGTCGAATATAAAAATCTTTATGTTCTAGACTCAAGAAACGGATTTCCTGCGGGCCCATCAGCGGGTCCACCACAGGAATGATTGGTTGGGATGGTGGTCGGGTAGGAGGAGTAGGAGGAGCACGTGCACGCGGTGGACGTGTGGATTTGTGTCTTTTGCGATACGGCTCCTCTTCTTGCATGATCTTCTTACCCTTGTCTTTGTCTTTGGCCATGATTGTGAGGTGATGCAATGTGAATGCAAGACTATATGAATGCACACAATCAAACGACAATGGAGCAAAATGCTAATACTTGGGCAACGTAAAATTAAAGCTCAGGAGCGAGTGTACCCAGTATCGAGGCGATTCCTTGCTCGCAAAAGGTCTTTTACCGTGCAATGGAGGAGTATGTGAAGCCGCGGCACTTCAATCCAACAAGAGGAGAATTTTCGAAAATCTCGGGTTAGGGCTATGGTTTTGGGGATGAAGTGTGGTAGATGGGAGGGGTTTGATGGTGGATTAGGAATGTAGAAGTGTGGGAGTGAATTTAGGAGTGGTGGAAGTGAGAGAGAAGGTCGTTTGAGAGAGAGAGAAGATGAACCGAGCGGAAGAGAGATAAGGGTTTGGGTGAAAATGAAATCGGGTGGGGGTGTATTTATAGGTTTAGGCGAACCGATCGTGTGAGATTTCACCCGATCGGGTGAGTCGATTTTGAAAATTTTTTGTTGGAAAGCAGCTACGGGTGAACCGATCGGGTGAGTTTTCACCTGATCGGTTGACCGCTTCACAAATTTCTCGAGAGCTCTGAACTTTCCACCCGGTCTTGCACCCGATCACAGCTTCAGCTCAACCGATCGGTTGGGTTTTCACCAAAATTCTCGGGAGCTCTGCACTCTCCACCCAGTCTGCCACCGATCACAGCTTTAGATCAACCGATCGGTTGTCTTTACATCAAAATTCACGAGAGCTCTGTAGTTATCACCCGATCTGCCACCCGATCATACGCATGTCCCACCCGTTTGGTTGACTTATGTTCTGATACTGGCCATCTTCTGACACTGGCCACCCGATCGTTGATGCATGAACCGATCGGGTGGTGGTAATTTCCTGCACAAATACAAAAATCATCTAAGTCTCCCGATGAAAATCCCCATGGCAGAATTTATTCACCACAAATTAGAAAACTAATCCTATAAATAACGACGAGTGTTCAGAACATGGGTTGCCTCCCATGAAGCGCTGTTGTTTAAAGTCGTTTGCTTGACTCCCGATATATGATGTTCAAGGGGGATTGTACGGGTGATACCCAATGATCGGCATCCCTTCAGCTATAGGAGCATGTGCATTTGTCGGTGACAGAGGTGACAGGTAGATGCTCTCGATGGTCCTCCTGCTGGTGGTGTCTGACGTGCGTTTATATTTCATATATTCATGCACGTTTTCTTTTGTGTTTTTCCGTTGTTTTCCGCCGTCTTGTATTCGTTTTCTTGTGTTTTCTTGTTTTCTTTCACTTTTCCGTGTTTTTCGTATTTTGCAGGAGTTTACAGGTGTAGGGGACATATAACGATGATATCATGAGTCCCCGGAGTAACGGGAGGAGTCACGCATGATCCAGGGGGTCAAACGACGAAGATAGCATCTTTCAGCCCCTCACCCGACCGGTTGGTCACTTCCAACTGATCGGGTGATGCATGCGTGCAGCACCCAGACGCAAGTTGGAGCGGCCAAGAAGTCACCTGGTCGGTTCAGAGACCGGTTCAAACACCCCAACTCTCTGGATTTTTGATGCTGAATGCCAACCGATCGGGTGACCTTCACCCGATCGGTTCACCTGTAGCCGATTCTCCGAAGCCGAGACACGGGCAGCTCAACCGACCGGTTCACCCGACGGCATGAAGATCCAATCGATCAGCCTCAACCCTCAACCGACTGTGCCATGTGACCAGGTGAAGTCACGTGCTGAACTGCCGAAGAAACGAAGCAGGTCACCCGTTCGATTGACTTTTCAACCGATCGGATGATATCGTATTCTATATATATGACCCCTAGGTTTTCCAGAAATGGGAGTTGTTATTTTTTGCTGTTTTTTCTCTCTCTTGACGGCAGTAATTTTTCAGATATTTGTAAGTTTTTCGATCTTTGTCAAACTTTAATATTGTGTTATTAGCATTGCTCTTACTGCTTTTCAATCGCCTGATCATGTTTCTAACGGTCGATTTCTATTTAGAACGCTTTTTAGTAAATATGTGTGAGTATTTCCCAAATCTGGGATTTTGGAGAAACCCCCTTCGTGGGCTCTTCCCGATGCGTCCATAGGACTAGGAAATCGATAAGGATTAGGAATCTAACTGTTACGCGGGTTGTTTTATTGTCATCGACGGGAAAAAGACCACCTTTGACCGTTGGGCCAAGGGGAATAAACATGGCGGTTGACTCCCTAGCCATAGCTCACACCCTTAGTATAGACGTCGAATCCTAGCGCGCGGTAGCGGCATGATGAGACGTTGGGAGTTATCTTTTCGAGCTTAGGGCTCCCGGAGTCGGTCAATGTTAATGGACACGGGAGTGCCCACTGACCGAACCCGGGAAGTCCGGTGTATCATCATGGGCACCGACCGGAATATCGAGCCCATGGGACGTTGGTATCTCTTTCAGAGGCAACGTCTCACCATTAGACCCTAATTCTGATCGCTATCCTACCCGTAGGCCGTATCGGCGAGAATCACACGATAGGGTGGAAACCGAAGTCCCGGGGTTTTCCCTTTATATTGTTAATCCCTCGCATTCTATTTTTCGTGACAACCCATTACCCGATTCGGTCTAGCTCGCCCATGGGGTGAATTTGATCCTTCTTAACACACGCACATCCACGCCTCCCTGAGTTCGACCCCCAAGCCACACTACAACACCGTGCGCTTGTGGTTACAAATATTTAAATCTCACGCCCTCAATAATACATTGCACACACCACACATGCGCTAAAGCACGGGGGACGTCAAGCTTTATGGCGTCGTTGCCGGGGAGGCAACGTGCTTGTTATTTTAGGATTTCATGAACCCTTTGTGTCTAGCTCACATCTCTACCTTGCGATAATTTTCGCATTCTTCTTTTTTCATTTTTACTTTCCTATTTTTATTTTTATTTTTTATTTTATCTATTTCTTTCCCACTTTTTGCTTCACGGGTGTTTGTTGTTTTTAATGCGCATGAGTTCAAGGAGTCTCGACGACTTGATTCCCGTTGACCCTGAGATAAACACCACCCTAAGGCATCTTGCCGCAGAGAAGCAAAGATGAGAGTATCCTGAAACCATGGGGGAGAACACCCCACCTCACAAGTCCCTGCTGGAGTACTCGATGCCATCCATCGAGTCCACCTCCGCCATCCGTTCTCCTGCTATTACGGTGCAAAGCTTCAAGCTTAAGCCATCTTTGGTGACGTGGATCCAGCAGGATCAATTCTCGGGGGCACCCATGGAGAGCCCCATTGAACATTTGTACTCCTTCTTGGAGAAATGTGACACCTTCCGGATAAATGGTGTCACAACTGAGGCGATCTGTCTGAAGCTATTCCCCTTCTCTCTGCGAGATAAGACCAAGCTATGGCTTAGGGGGAAGGACCAGAACACATTCAACACCTGGGAAATTATTTCAAACGCTTTTCTAACGAAGTTCTTTCCTTCGGGGAAGACCATGAAGCTGAGGAGTGAGATCTCCTCCTTCTCACAGGCCAGCCACGAGTCTCTGCACGAAGCCTGGACCAGATACAAGGAAATGCAGCGAAGATGTCCCCACCATGAGCTCCCCAAGTGGCAGATCATAAATCTGTTCTATAATGGGCTGAGGGACGATTTGAAATCTTCCATGGATGTCGTGGCTGGAGGGTCCTTTATGTCAAAAAGCGAAGAAGATGCCGGACAGATTCTGGAAAATATGGCATCAAACAATGAGCGGTGGTGTGACGAGAGAGCCACACCTAGATCTGGGGGGTATCCACAGGGTCGAGGGCATCGACAAATTATCCAGCAAGTTTGACTTTCTATCGACCCAGATCTCTGATTTGATGGTAGGAGCCGGTGGTGCCGGTACACAACTCATTGCGGCGGTTGAAGCCGAAGTCTTTGGAGAATTCGACGGTGGTGACATCTCACCTCCGTTGGATCAGGCAAGCGCTTTATTTTACAATCCTACAAAGAATGTGCCTTTTCCACCACGAACCAACTCAAACCCAGCCTACTCTCCAAACAACCGAAATCATCCCAACCTTAGCAACAACAGATATATCAGCTGGCTAGGACTCAGCAGCAGCAGTTTCAGCAGCAACAATTTCAGTAGCAGTAACCTCCACAACAATATCAGCAATATGCTCCCAGGAATCAACAGCCCATCCAGTAGCAATATGGCCAGCAGAGGGCCATCTCTCCGGTTGAGTCCCTCTTGACCCAATACATCACCAACCAGGAGAAGATAAATCTGAAGCTGGAGATGGGATTGAGAGTTCTCACTGATCAGGTGACCCAGCTGGGGTTGCAATGGCGAACCTTCAGAGTCCGCAGAATCAATTACCGCCACAGCCTGAAGTGAACCCGAGGGGGGTGAATCAGACCTTGGCACTCACGTATGAGCATGCGAACGTGTCCGCTATCGTCTTGAGGAGCGGAACACAAATCCCCACAAGAGTGACCCCAAGGATCCGGAAGCACCATTGGTCATGGAGGGACAGATCGAAAAATTGAATGACGCCGGTGCTTCATCGTCAAAGCCAACTATTCCGGAGGAAATCCATGGAGAGGAGAAGAAAAAGGATGAGGAAGGGAACCTCAGAGTATTCAAGCCCGTTGTGCCTTTTCCACAACAGCTTGCCCAAGCCAAAATAGACTAGAAGTATGGCAAATTCTTTGCCATGGTAAAAGATCTGAGCTTGCAAATCCCCTTCCTCGAAGATATCGAGACGATTCCCTCCTACGCCAAATTTCTAAAGGACTTAGTGACAAGATGATCCAGAAAGGAGAAGGTCGTATTAACGGCGGAGTGCAGCGCCCTCATTCAGCGCGCAAATCTGCCCAAGCTTAAAGACCCAGGAAGTTTCTCCATCCCTTGTTCTATTGGGAAAGTGCGAATCCAGAGGGCGCTCGTCGATCTAGGAGCGATCGTCAGTTTGATGCCCCTATCGCTATACAGGAGAATAGGGATGGGAGACTTGGAGCCCACCGGCATGACATTGCAGCTTGCTGACCGTTCGGTCAAATACCCGATGGGGGTAGTAGA
The DNA here is from genome assembly GCA_030789695.1 of Scilla litardierei. NCBI lineage: Eukaryota > Viridiplantae > Streptophyta > Magnoliopsida > Asparagales > Asparagaceae > Scilla > Scilla litardierei. Next base: position 28,919 of record JAULAV010002516.1, read on the forward strand.
CGACCTCCCCATTGATGTGAGTGGAGTACAAGTACTGGTGGATTTTATGGTGATGGACATGCCGGAAGATAAGCACACCCCTATTATCCTTGGACGGTCCTTTATGGCAACCGCCGGTGTGCTAATAGACGGGAAGAACTGGAAGCTTTCCCTCAACGTCGGCCAAGAAAAAGTCGAATTTGACTTGTGGTTGTCAATGAAGCACCCCGACCTTTTGGATGATCCAAGATGCAACATGCTGGAGTTGGAAGAAGAGAGAGCTGTGGAGGAAAGCTCCTGGGAGATTCTTTCAAGAAATCCCCTCGATAGCTTGGGAGATCTTGGAGAGCAAGTTGGCTCACCAAAAGAAGAAGTTGCTGATGAGGCGGTCGCCCGACATGTGATCCCTCCCGGATTCCCAAAAGCTCCTCCTACGAGGAGAAAAGGCAAAGAGCCCATAGGGCTCACCGGGGATGAGGTCCGGATCCTTAAACGAGTGGCGGTGGACGCCAATATGAAGGAGAAGCCCCCGGACCCCGTCAACAAAGGGAGGGTGGTCGAGCAGGTTTTCTTGTCACCACCGACTATACCAAAAGCTACCAGCCCGGAAGCTGAAGCGATGCCAGACTTTGGGCATCACCCGTATCGCCCACCTTGAACAGTATCCACGGGCGTCGAGCTAACGACGTTAAACAAAAGAGCTTCATGGGAGGCAACCCATGCTCTAAACCTTTGTTTCCAATTTTTAGTATTATTTTTAACTTTATTTTATCTATTTTAATAAATAAATCTAGCAGCAACAACTTCCGTTGAGGGACTTAGGCCATTTGTGGACTTTTGCAGAAAACAAGACCCCAAATCGGTTGATAACGTACCCGATCGGTTGGGATGTATCAGCTGCTAGCCGTATCAGTCACTCAACGAACCGATCGGGTGAAGACATGTGAGCTCGGGTGGCAGCCCGGGTGAACTGGGGCTGAAGTCTCGGGAATTTTTGGGAAATGATCAACCGATCGGTTGATATGAAGCGTGATCAGGTGACAGACCGGGTGAGCTGTACCAAACTCTCGGGAAATTTGGGCGATATATCAACCGATCGGTTGAGTGATGCGGCGGTCGTGTGACTGACCGGGTGAAAAGTCGCAATATTCTCAGGAAAATTTGAGAAGCAGTCAACCGACCGGGTGATCATCACCCGATCGATTCACTTGTAGCTGTTGACCGAAGGAAAAATTTTCTAACTTATCCACCCGATCGGGTGAAACCTCACCTGATCGGTTGGTTTTCACCCCTTTATATATCCTCTCGCGTGTCTTCGACCACCCAACCCCCAAACCCCCCCCCCCCCCCCCCCCCGAACGCACGCCCCTCCTCTTCATCTGTCGAATCGATCTCCTCCATCTACCCCACTACTCCTAAATCTTCATCCCCACTCATTCCCATACTCCCCCACCACCGACACCCTTCCCATCTACAACATTCTCTCACCAAACGTCCAAACCCTAACCATAACCCCCAAATTTTCGAAAATTGTGATTCTTGTCGGATCAACGAGCAGTGGCTTCCCAAATTTCTCCCTTATATTGCGTGGGGTCTTTCGGGTGCTTGTTCTTACAACGTTGATGGGTAAACTCTTTCCACTCTTCACATTTATTTCATTTTTTTGAAATGTCTTGAATTTGTGTTTGCACACTTTATATGCTTCATCATCTTCATAGACACCATATCACACCCCATCATTCTCCCCCCGCGCCATCCCCATGTCCGGGAAGGGAAAGGAAGTAGCCTCATCGTCACACAGACATCCCCTATACGGTCCCTTTTGCCCATCTTTCCTCGGCATAAACCCCTCGTCTGAGGAGCAATCCGATCGCTTACAAGCCCTTCTTCATCGCCCTATGCGACCTACTCTTTTCACCGACTTTCCCACCCTACAATCCCTTGGACTCTTCAGGGGCGTCTGTGCCCTTTTTCGCTTTATAGGTTGCGATTATCTTCTGCGGACCCAAGCCAATACACACAGGAATCTCACACTTGAGTTCCTCAGTTCTCTCGAGGTGTCCGATCATGATTTCACCTTCCGGGCCTTCAATTGTGATTTTTCCTTGAGCTTCGACACGCTTAACAACATTCTACACTTCCCTAACCCCGATAGCCGTGTTGAATGCTCTACTCACGATCGATCTGACATCTTTTCTTACTTCCGGGCTGATGGTGTTTGGCAACGATTCACCCGATATACCTCCTTTCCTGCGGTAGCCCTCGCCTCCTACATCATACACCCTTGCTACTGTTTCGCCCATTGCTTCCTTACCAACACCATTTTCGCTCGTGTTGATGAATCCGCGGTGTCCAGGGATGAGCTGCTCTTTCTCTATGCCATGTCCCATGACCGGATTCATGGTGCTATCCCTTTGCCCATAAACACCGCTCATTGGATCGTCCACGAACTCTTATCCATCAGCCGCGCAACTTCTGGATATATCTGCTGTGGGGGAATTATCACTCTTATCGTCAGTTGTGTCTTGAGGATGCCTCCCGATCTCCCTATTGTCCTGGGACGTAGCCGTATCGATTGCGACTACTTGATCTCTATCGGTATGCTTACTCCTTTTGGGGAGGATCGTGCAGCCTACCTCTATAGTCCTACCTACACTCCTTTTGCCATCCTCCCACCCTCATCTTCGGAGTGCTTCCCCTTACGCCTAACACACCTACCGTGGGAGCTCTACCCTGATCCTTGGTACGCTTCACTCGTTCACTTCCCACCCATGGATCCTCCCGATTGGCACCCGTGTGTCGGTCCACCCCCTCCGACCATCATCCACCACGATCCACAGATATATCCCGATCCTCCGGTAGTCCTGCCTGTTGCTCCTCCTCCTCCTCCTATTCGCACACCCTCCCCTTCGTCCTCGAAGGATTCCTTCTACCATTATTCACCACCCTCCCCGCCATCTCCTTACCATTCTACCGAAAGCGACTCCGATTGACCCTCCCCCTTGCATATCTCTGCATTTTCACGATCATATCATCTTGCTAGCATTGTCATGTCTAGCTTGGGGGAAGTCAAATTTTTCTGTGTGTTGTCGTGTGTCGTTTTTCTTTGTGTGTTTGTTTCTTTGTCGTGTCGTGTGATTTTTCTTTCTTTTATTTATTTTTATTTTTTGTTTATATGTCGTGTGGTGTGCTTTTTATTTTTTATTCGTATTTTCAGTCTCGTTTGTGTGATTTTCTTGTCTTTCATGTATTTTTGTGTTTGTGCGTATTCCCCCCATATTCATTACCCTACCGTATTTAATTCTATTGCATTGAGGGCAATGCAAGTTTCAGCTTGGGGGAGTCGCACTTTGTGCGTCATTTGTCTCTTTTTCTTCGTTATTTGAGTCGTTTTTCTCCGTCTTTTTCTTTTCTTCTTTTTATCTCTTTCTCCTAGAGATGAACCCTATGATGAATTGCCACAAAATCACACACACCTAGCATGGCATCGATAATCACATTCACTAACCCTAGGATATCGAGTCCTCTTGCATTTCATGCATCGTGGGTCCACTTAGCTTTTTGTGAGTCGTGCGTCGTGCCTAGCTGTTTGGTGTGCTTCTACTTTGTGATTTTACTTTATATACCTGTCCAGGAATGACCCCTAGATTATCATGTTTCGACTTGAATATGCGGTATTTGCTTCTCCTATCTGCTTCTGTATGCATGAATATATATATCGTATGCTTCAATTCACATGTGTCGGGATTCCACAGTTAGGACTAGGATAACACATTTAGCCTACGCTCTGATTAGTGAAATATCTCCATTGCCCAAGTGTCTAGAATCCGATTTCTTTTTTATTTTACTTGGTGCAAATCCCATCGTCGTGTACCATTCTCCCACTTGGGAGAGTATACATGTATAGCCAAAAATTCAAAAAAAAGAAGAGAAAAACCCAAAAAGAAAAGAAAAGAAAAGAGAAAATTGTATAGCTAAAAAGCCAAAAAAATACATATATCCAAAACCCAAAAAAATATATATGAGTGTGTATATTTTCCTACTTACCGAGAATAAAGGGAAGGCGAGAATTTGCACCGAGTGTTCTACTCCACATCATCTCAACCCATATCGCTTTCGAAAATACTTGGAATAGGGAATTCTAGCTATTATCTAGGTGATAGTGTGGTGATGTCCGAGCCCCTAGCTATGGAGTCCATGACGCATGATGCATTTCTATTCTCATACTATTCTCTTGCCTGCTTGAGCCATACATTCACCGCTATTTCTAAATCGAATCGATATTTGGGTCATTTCTTGGATTTGTGTATATGGAGCTTATTGCACAATGTAGATAGTGACACCGATTGCTGGCACACGACCACACTCACTCACGCTTCATGGCGTGGGCCCACGGCACTTGTCTGGACTCGTATTCCTTAGTTTAGTGGTGTGTTTTGGTGTTTGTTAGCTTGGTGTGTGTTTTTGATTTTGCTGGCTCTGACGGGCGATTTAGGATTTTCTGTTTTCTCCTTTCCTCTCTTCCTCTCTATTTTCTCCCTCCGAGCTCCTACTCTCACTCGTCTTCCTCGAGGACGAGGAAGGGTTCAACTTGGCGGATTTTGACGTGCGTTTATATTTCATATATTCACGCACATTTTCTTTTGTGTTTTTACGTTTTTTTCCGCCGTCTTGTATTCGTTTTCTTGTGTTTTCTTGTTTTCTTTCACTTTTTCATGTTTTTCATATTTTGCAGGAGTTTACCGGCGTATGGGACATATAACGATGATATCATGAGTCCCCGGAGCAACGGGAGAAGTCATGCATGATCCAGGGGGTCAAACGACGAAGATCGCATCTTTCAGCCCCTCACCCGACCGGTTGGTCACTTCCAACCGATCGGGTGATGCACGCGTGCAGCACCTGGACGCAAGTTGGAGCGGCCAAGAAGTCACCCGGTCGGTTCAGAGACTGGTTCAAACGCCCCAACTCTCTGGATTTTTGATGATGAATACCAACCGATCGGGTGACCTTCACCCGATCGGTTCACCTGTAGCCGATTCTCCGAAGCCGAGACACGGGCAGCTCAACCGACCGGTTCACCCGACGGCACGAAGATCCAACCGATCAGCCTCAACCCTCAACCGACCGTGCCATGTGATCGGGTGAAGTCCCATGCTGAACTGCCGAAGAGGCGAAGCAGGTCACCCGATCGGTTGACTTTTCAACCGATCGGGTGATATCGTATTCTATATATAGGACCCCTAGGTTTTCCAGAAATGGGAGTTGTTATTTTTTGCTGTTTTCTCTCTCTCTCTTGATGGCTGTATTTTTTCAGATATTTGTAAATTTTTTGATCTTTGTCAAACTTTAATATAGTGTTATTAGCATTGCTCTTACTGCTTTTCAATCGCCTGATCATGTTTCTAACGGTCGATTTCTATTTAGATCGTTTTTTAGTAAATATGTGTGAGTAGTTCCCAAATCTGGGATTTTGGTGGAAACCCCTTCGTGGGCTCTTCCCGATGCGTTCATAGGACTAGAAAATCGATAGGGATTAGGAATTTAACGGTTACGCGGGGTGTTTTATTGTCATCGGCGGGAAAAAGACCATCTTTGACCGTTGGGCCAAGGGGGAATAAACTTGGCAGTTGACTCCCTAGCCGTTGCTCACGCCCTTAGCATAGACGTCAAATCCTAGCGCGCGGAAGTGGCATGATGAGACGTTGGGAGTTATCATTGCGAGCTTAGTGCTCCCGGAGTCGGTCAGTGTTAATGGACACGGGAGTGCCCACTGACCGAACCTGGGAAGTCCGCTGTATCATCCTGGACACCGACCGGAATATCGGGCCCATGGGATGCTGGTATCACTTTCAGAGGCAACGTCTCACCATTAGACCCTAATTCTGATCTCTATCCTACCTGTAGGCCGTATCGGCGAGAATCACACGATAGGGTGGAAACCAAAGTCCCGGGTTTTCCCTTTATATTGTTTATCCCTCGCATTCTATTTTTCATGACAACCCATTACCCGATTCAGGCTAGCTCGCACATGGGGTGAATTTGATCCTTCTTGACACAAGCACATCCACGCCTCCCTGAGTTCGACCCCCAAGCCACACTACAACACCGTGCGCTTGCGGTTACAAATATTTAAATCTCACGCCCCTAATAATACATTGCACACACCACACACGCGCTAAAGCACGGGGGACGTCAGTGTCCGGAGGCTTTTCCCTCACGTTGGCGTCAGTCTCCACTCTCTTCAGGATACAAACTTCATCAGCTGTGAGCTCCAAGGGCTCTTTTCCTTTGCTCTTTGTCAGAGCAACCTTCTTAAATCCGGGAGAAGTTGTCTGGGAGACACACACTTCTCCAGCTACTTCTTCTTCTTCCAACCCAATGTGCTCCTCAAGACCTTCCAAGCTATCGGGGGGGTTCCTTGAAAGAACTTCCCAAGATCCAGCCTCAATGATTCTTTCTTCTTCGACCTCCAGTAGATTGCATCTATGTTCCTCTGGTGGATGCTTCATTGACAGTCCCAAATCGAACTCTAATTTCTGATCCCCAACATTCAGGGACAGCTTCCCCTTCTTCACGTCAATGAGTTGCCTGCGGTTGCCATGAAGGGCCTCCTGAGGATAATCGGGGTATGATTGTCCTCCGGCATGTCCATTACTACGAAATCGACCGGCACATGTACACCGCTGACGTTGACGGGCAAGTCATCAACTACCCCCACCGGGTACTTCACCGATCTGTCTGCCAGTTGCAGAGTCATTCTGATGGGTTCAAGATCGCCCATTTTTATCCTCTTGTATAATGATAGAGGCATCAGACTCACGCTCGCACCTAAGTCGACGAGCGCTCGATTGATTTTCACTTCCCCTATCGAGCATGGGATAGAAAAACTTCTGGGGTCCTTGAGCTTTGGTGGATTTGCTCGTTGAATCAGAGCGCTGCACTTCACCGTTAAGACGACTTCACTTTCCTTGTACCCTTCGTTACCAAATCCTTCAGAAATTTTGCATATGAAAGGATGGTCTCTATAGTCTCCAAGAAGGGGATTTGCAAACTAAAGTTTTTCACTATGTCGAAGAACTTGCCGTACTTCCCATCTATTTTCGCCTTGGCAAGCCTTTGTGGGAATGGCACCGCAGGCATGAAGACCCTCGAGTTGCCCTCCTCATTCTTCTTCTTTTCTTTTTCAGAAACTCCCTCCGGAGTCATTGTGTTTGATGCCGAAGCTCCATCGTCATTTGCTTTTAGATTTGGTCTCCCATTGACCAATGGAGCTTCAGGTTCTTTAGCAACCTCACTCGTCGAAATCTGTGTGCCGCTCCTCAAGACTATCACCGAGACATTTGCATGATCATGCGTCAAGGATAATGTTTGATTGGGTCCCCTGGGATTGACCTCCGGCTGACCCGACAATTGCCCATGTGTCTTCTAAAGATTGGCCACTTGCAACCCCAGCTGGGCCACTTGCAACCCCAGCTGGGTCACTTGATCTGCCAAAGTCTTCTGTCCAATCTGCAGCTGCAGGTTAATCTTCTCCTGGTTTGATATATATTGGGTCAAGAGATTCTCGACCAGAGAGATTACCCGTTGTTGGCTATATGGTTGCTGCTATGACGGGGGCTGCTGATTTCTGGGGGGTACTGCTGATACATCTGCTGCTGAGGTTGTTATTGCTGCTGGTATAACTGCTGCTGCTACCGAGGGGGCTGATACAACTACTGCTGAGGTTGCTGGGGCTGCTGGTATGGTGCCTTGTAGCTGAAGTT
>JAULAV010002517.1:0-38341 GCA_030789695.1 Scilla litardierei
ACGATGGATTCCTACGATCGTCAATATGAAAGTATAACGATTAGGAAAATAGTAAACTCAGGGGGAAATAATCATTGGGTAGACTAAGGTTTAGCACTAAGGTTCACAAACGAACTAGACTGCGATAGGAAAGCCGAGGTAAGGGTTCGTTGAGGATCGAGATCGGGTTCTTATCTATAGGTCTGGAATATCCTATGCTTCGAAGTCTGCTCATTGCAACGTCACAGGTTCGACTTGTACGGCGACGATCGCTATGTTCGGTTGGGCCCTAGATTCGATAAATCTAAGCGAACGACTAACGAAACTCAAAATCTAAGATGGTCAGAGCTAGATAATCAATTGCTAGGGTGGCTCTCAAGATGATAATACTAAGTCGTGGTAAGGGTGTCTAACTAACGAGCACGAGTGTCTAACTAACTCTTCCTATTATCCTGGTATTGGGTTTCCTATCGTACTGAGACGAGGTATTCGAGTAATTTTGTGTACGAACTAATTCTGAATGTTTTGACTAATGAAAAATGGTCTCATTGTTCTGAATTTCGTAGTTGCATGACCTGCATGGGCCACCACTAAAACCTATAACGCCCCGCTTCCCAAAAGACACCGGAAGCGAGAACGTTATGCGGTCCGCTTGAACTGGAGCGGTGAAGCTCGAGTTCAATAAGCGTCTGTGATAAAAACACAGGAGAGGTTCTTGCATTTGCGTAACAGAACAATCAGACCATTTCAAAAGATAATAGCCACATCCAGAGTTTTAATGTTCGTACACGAAATTAAACAACAAGCCACAACAGGGCTAAAGTGGAAATAAAAGGAAAGTACACTAAGCAAAAACAACAATGTCTGAAAGTAAACTAAAAGGCAGCGACGGCACGAGTCTGCTAGTCCTCTACAGGGAGAGGCTCAGCGTCTCGGGTGAACTCCTAGCTCTCCAAGTCAGGCGTCACGTATGGGTCCTCTGGGTACTCAAGCTCAGAGTCTAACATACATCCACAAACATGAATGTATGTCAGCAAGGGGTCTGCAAGAAAGAGTTAGCAACCCAAGACAAGATATACGACAGATATGAATTTATGAAGCATTAGATATTTTAAAGAGGTGACTGCAGCAATTAATAATGACAATTATACTGAAAAGAAAAGTAACCATCCCTAGCATGTAGTTCTAAGTAGTTGCAAGAATTATAGTAAGGTATTTCTCTGTGAGTTCATTTGTGTATCGGTTTTCATGAGACCAAGTTAGCGTTGCAAGTTTCATGTCAAGAGTTCACATCTATCTAGGGTTCTCGTCTTTAGGTCGTGATGAGAAGGTCGTTCCTCTCACGGGGGCTTACCGTGATTGACGCTAACCCACCGCGTGCGGGTGGTGCTCTTGAGGAGAGTACCTTTCATACGCCCAGTGGCCGCTCAACCCTAACCCCACCCAAAAGTTTACCGAAACACGAGCTTGCCTAGTCGACTCACACAACATCACGATATCACGATACCGCCTTCGAGACGCACGATTTTCACGATATCACAATTTGTTGAACATTTCAGGACTTGCAGGAATTTAACGTTATCAATATTACATTGTTATAACAATATTTCATTAAGCAGCAAGGGGTTGAACAACAATTGTAGCAATTTTAAAAATAATGTAGAACATGAATTTTTCGTTGAACAAGTTGCAGAAAACAATTTTAGCTACTATTGATTAAAATTAAGTATATAGAATTATATATCGTTGGGTCCCAAATTTAGTCCAGAATGTCATGTCATCGTTTTCACGCGTCATTTCACGTGTGGTTTTCAAGTTATTCAGCAATAAGCAAAAGTGACGCAATAATCATTAAACTTCAAGAATTCATATCTATTTGCACACTTGCCTGTTTTTGACGTTCTTGGTGTCGTTGAAAACGTCTCGACGGGTACTACGCTACGGTGATAATGGTTCGCTGGTTTCAAGAGAAACACGGATATATCTACGTCATTAAATTAATGGTCTCAATCAAAACGTGATTAATACACAAAAAAGCGTTAATAGGTCCAACTAATATAAATTCTGTTCTAACCTACCAGTTATAACCATTAACAATACATTATTGTATGCAGTGCAATTACCCTTAGACATAACCCAACTATATCCTAAGTCAAAGTAGTGTACTGTGCATCTAGGTAGTACACTGGTAGAAGTACACATCCTACAAGGCTAGTGACAACCTAAACATGTTTCTAAACATAAAGTGCCATGCATGAACCATAAAGAACTCACTGTTCATTTGTGTACCCATCAGTGTGTTGCACACAGGTGGCGAAGGAGGGAGGCGGGGCTCGGCGTCTGTGGCATCGCCAGGGGCAGCATAGCTCGCAAGTGAAGGCGTGGGTCACCGGAGAGGCGACGGGCGACTGGGGGTAACCGAAGTGGTCACCAGATCTGGGAGATGGCGTGGGTTGTTGCGAGGCTGCCGGTTATGCAAGGGATGGCCGGAGTCGTGCGTCGTTTCTGGGTGAGGAGCTGGGTGACGAAGGAGGAGGAGGCACGGGGATGCAGCGGTTGCAGCGGTGATGGGGCTTTGGAGCAGGCGGTTGCGGGTTGCCGTGAGATGAGGGGATGCTGGCGTTTGCGAGAGGGCTGCGAGGGGCTTACGTGGGCTATGGGTGGGGGCGAGCTCGGAGAAGGAGGAAGGGCAGCCGGCGTGGGGACTTTGATTGAGTGCGGAGGAGAAGAAGGAGGGGCCGTGGGTGTGTCTTGAGCTGTGGGCTGCGGGTTGAAAGAGAAGAAGGCTATTGGGGCAGCGGCTGAAGTTGTTGGGTGAGGAGAAAAAAATAACCTAGGGTTTATTAATATGAGATAGTGTAGCAGGAGCACGTGAGGGTTAGGTCTCCTTATATTTCTATTTGTATAAGCTTTGGTGTGTGTGGGGTTATGCACAGAGGGCAGCACGAATTGGTTGCTAGTTTTAGGCTTAATATTTTAAAGTTTCCTATTATAATAATTTTGTGTGTAGGGATTTTAAGATGCACAGCATGTGAAAGCCTGGGTCTCATTAAGTTTAAGTTTCGCTTGTTCTATTCCCCTTTTTTTCAATTTGATTTAGCCTCTCTCTCTCTCTCAGTGTGTTGTGTGTGTGCGTGAATGGTGTTTGGCCATGGGTAGAAAACTAAAGTTTATATTAGGAAATAGGATTTGAATTATTATCATTAGGATTGTAATGAATAGGTCTAATCAAGAAAATTATAGCTAATCAATATGTTTAAATGGGCTTTAAAATGGTAAGTTTCATTTGACTTTAAAAAAGATTTGAAATGATTTGAAATTCGAATTTGAATTTGAAAAAATTAAATTAATATAAGAAGAGATGTTTAAAAAGTAATTATAATATAGGATTTAACTAAGTGTTTTTAAAATAATGATAATACTAATTAACATGGAAAAATATTAGAAGCTGATACGTGTACGGGGACAGATACGCCTAACTACGGATACGAAAAAGTAATACACGAGAGAAAAGCAGATATATGTATCTATAAAAAAATGGTCGTTACACCCCTCGAGCCCACTCTCGTGCAAACTCGAGTTACGATCTAGATTTTGATAGCTCGTATTCGTCCAATCTCTAACAAATGAATATGGGTATAGATTTATAATAAAAATGCTAGCTTTGGTCCAATCTCTTGCAAACCAATTCTAGTGAATTTCGATTATAAATCTAAATCGAATATCTAGGCCTTCCCATCGATCGGAATCCAATCTCTTGCAAACCCCAAATCTATGGAAATTCCTAGCTATCCGTGATAAAACAATCACAACCTAACCTCCTTAGCAATTCTAGCAACATTTGAATTCATTCATCACAACTCTGAAATTAGATCTATAGGGTTCATCCCTATGTCCTAGAACAGCGAAACTACTCACAATTCATCAGAGCAATAGCAAAATCAATGGATAAAAACATATAGCAATTCAGATTTGGAAGAGAGCAATTCATAAAAATGCAAAATTTCAATTAGAATAACAAACTAGATCTGAGTTCTCCAATCTCCAAAGCTGAAAATACAATTAGAAATAACGTAAAATCTAATTTCTGGTCTATCCGTAAGCTGGGATCAAAACTGGGCTTAAATACATGCCCAAAACGGTCAAAAATCCTGACAGATTTGCCCCTGGCGCTGCCCAGAACCCTAGTTTTCGACACAGGCTGACGGCGCTACTCGGTCGAGTGGAAATCCCACTTGGCCGAGTGCTCGATCCAAATAAAACAAAGAAGTTGGGGAGTTCGAGCATCCTGGCACACGCATCACTCGGCCGAGTGGCATTTATCACTCAGTCAAGGGGACTTCCTCACTCAGCCGAGTGGGTCTTCTACTGTCCCCAGAATTCCAGAGAGTCTGGCATGTTTTCCTTCAAAAAATTCTGACTCACTCGGGCGAGTGGTCAGCCGAGTGAGATTATCCACTCGGTCGAGTGGAGTGTGGCTCAAAACACTTCTGTATCAGTTGTACTCGGCCAAGTATGCTTCTTCGCTCTGCCGAGTGGACTGCATACTCGGCCAAGTGGCCCGTTTATGAAATCATATCTTCTCCTCCTTGCTTCCTCATCGATTCTAACCATCTTCTTCTTCTTCCGCTCATCATCCAGCACTGTTAGCTCCTCGATATGGCCATGGACGATGCTCCGATATGCGTGCAATTTCCTTAATCTCATTTATGCTCCCGATCGCTCCATATTTCCTGAAATTCGATAAAAATAAGAAATAGTGAAAAGTAACGCAATATCGTCGAATAATCGTGAAAAGTGCGATATGGGCGATCAAAATGGTATGCAAATATGTAGAAAAAATGTGTAAAATATGAACCGATCAAATTCCACCAAGCTTGCCTCTTACTCGTCCTCAAGGAAGAAGAGTAAAACGGCGAACCCAGTGGATAGAAATTAGGAAAAGGAAAAAGAAAGATAGAAAAGAAAACGAAGGGGGGGAGCACTAGATCATCCTATAAGGACATGGAGTTGCTTACTCAAATAGCACTCGATGAATAAAACATGCTAAAGATTTTTACCTCGATATCACATCATATATAGGTGCATTCGATATAGAAACCAAGAACGTGAAAATGATATGAAATATGAAATCATTCTAGAATTAGCGTCGTCTGAAGGCATTTAAAATGATATACGTAATCATAGATTACACACTTTTCAATTGATCACTTTTTGCTTGGAGCATAAGAGGTATCACACATTATAAAGCAATAAGAATAGAAAGAGATGGTATTCATGAAATGCGTGCCAAGTTTTCAATTCGTGGACTTCGTTATACTCTAAGCAATCTCTCTAAGTATCAAAAATTACCTAGCTTAGGTCGCCATGCACATATGAGTAGTTACTGTCTCACACATCATTGGATCCCCTCCTCCAAGCTTATCTCTAAGCGGGGCGGAATCAAATTGAAGAATACGACTTTTCCCTTTTTTTTGAAGCTCCATAGTAATAAAGGAAAATAAAGATAAAAAGGAAAGAGGGGAGAATTGTGTATATACAAATGAACTTCTTTTTTTTTCTTTTCTCTTTTTCTCTCTTTTTTCATACCAATATACACAATAACAACCCCAAATCAAAGATGGAAAGATATGCAAGTATTTTTTCTTTTTTTGATTTTGGGATAATGGAGCTTGGATTTTTTTAGCATGGGGAAAATGCAAATATAAGATTCACTAAGGGGATACTCACCAATGATTATAAGTATGAGAAGATGTTCAAGATATGTGGAGAAAGAAAAATATGTAACGCTTTCACTCTTTTGTATGTGCACGACAACTTTCAACAGGGTAATGTATTCTACTCAGTTCGATTTCAGAAAGTAAACTAATCTAATCATATCAAAAAGGCATACATTTAGTCAACCTGGAAGTTAAGCGTACGATTTCATGCAAATAGAAGTGATAGAAAATAACAAAGCAGTACTCCAAGATTAGGTAATCAATGCGTGAAGCTTGGTGTGTTTTCTATGAAAAGTATACGATAAAAATTTTCAGACTCAGCTAATGCTAGAAGTTCATTCACAATCATATAATAGAGATGAAGGTTCATATTCTCAAATGTATGTGATGTATAGCATATGATATCTGAAATAAAAACGATGGCATGGCAAGAGAATACGCATATAAGAGCATGCTAACTCCAAGTCATCGCCATCATAAAGAATTCATTTCTAGCAAAAAGGATAAAAGGATTAAGGATAAAGGAAAAATAAGAACTGACTATACAAATGCAACACACACATAAAATAAGAAAACGTGATGCATGAGAAAAAATATGAAAAAGTGGTGAAAATAAGTGGAAAATATAGAAAGGTAGAAAAATAAAGATAAAAATGAAGAAAATGAATAGGTGTGTGGGTGCACTCACTCCCCTAAGCTAAACTGCTTAGTGTCCTCAATGTGCTCAGTGTGGCTAAAGGACATATATAATAGGGGTGGGTGGGTGCGGATGCATGCATTATGAAAAGGAAAAATATAAGAAAATGGAATGGATATGTATATGATCAGTGCAGCATGCAAATGATCGATGTGATGGGTGCACAGATCATGGGAGAAAAATAGATAGGACCAGAAATACCACCTCTCCGCTCTGAGTCCACTCACGGCCCCCTCTACAGCACGGAGGCGCTAGACGAGAGCATCGGGAGCATGTGCAGAGGGTCGCACAGGAGGAGGATGGGGCTATCACAAACGGCTACCGTAGACGAATGGGGCCACTAGTGGGTGTGGATGAGGTGCGGTGCTCGCTAAAATACGCTCAGCCTCTGTGGGAGGCTAAGACGCAGGAATGCTCTCAGGAGAGTGAGCAGCGACAGAAGATGACGATGCGACAGAGGATGAGGTAGGCAGAGAGGTCGTAAACACAGAAGTTGGGACAGATGTCATGACACTCTCAGTAAAAATTACGGTAGCAGTGACAGAAGGGTCGACGACTTGGGAGGTCGTGAAAGCGACAGAAGATGACACTCCCGGGGTCAAAAAATCAGGTGAGAATAGGGTCTCAGCTGTCGAAACTATAGAGGGCTCGACTCTCTCAAGTGCAGTAGGGGAGGCGCTTTCAAAGCTCACATAAGAAATAGGATCAAACGTCAACGGCACAGAGGTGGTGATGGTGGTGGTGGTGGTGGACACAGCAACAGTGCTCTCGACACTGGCAGAGGTGTGGACAGAAGTGTCGGGGGCTGGAATGGGGTCAGGGACAGGCTGTGGAATAGGGATCTCTGGGGAAAGAGGGTCGAAAAGGGGCTCCTGCTGGGCATCCTCAGGCTCAAGTACAATGCAACTGGGATGAGGAGGTCCATATCTGGTCTTCACTCCCCACCCGCTGGTCCGATGTGGGTCCGAGCAGGGCTCGAAAGCACCATAGAGTCTGCCGAAAATTGACCATGAAGCCAGACCCAGTGGCGCTGACCATGTGGATGTAGCATCTTCATACGGGCCATAACATCAATGGAAAGGGAAGTTGGTCCTGTAGGTCGAAGCAAGCCAGCAGGGAGCTCAACCCTGCACAAAGGAGCCAGAAGGGTGATCAGACTGCCACAACAAATCGCCGTCCTGGAGGTGGCAGAGGAAATGCTGCGGTTTAGATACCAGCTGGAAAAATCAATCTGAATGGCGGGGACGAAGACATTTGTGACGCCTGACACGCGTTTATATTTTATATATTCACGCACGTCGTCTTCGTGATTTTCTGTTGTTTTTCGGTGTTCTGTATCCATTCTCTCGTGATTTTTAGTTTTCTTTCACTTCTTTGTGTTTTTGTGCTAATGCAGGATATTGCCAGTGTTGGGGACATATAAAGCAGATATCATAAGCTCCCAGAGCAACGGGAGGTGTCACACACGATCCCGAAGGACCAAACATCGAAGAATTCCATATATCAGCCATCAACCGATCGGTTAAACAGAGTGACGTGTGTTTATATTTCATATATTTACGCACGTTTTCTTCCGTATTTTTCCGTATTTTACCGCCGTCTTATATTTGTTTTCTTGTGTTTTCTTGTGTTTTCTTGTTTTCTTTCACTTTTCCGTGTTTTCCGTGTTTTACAGGAGTTTACTAGCATCTGGGGCATAAAACGATGATATCATATGTCCCCGGAGCAACGGGAGGAGTCACGCATGATCCAGGGTGTCAAACGACGAAGATTGCATCTTTCAGCCCCTCACCCGATCGGTTGATCATCTTTAATCGATCGGGTGATGCACGTGTGCACCACCTGGGCGCAGCTTGGAGCTCACGAGAAGTCACCCAGTCGGTTCAGTGACCGGGTCAAAAGCTCAAAGTCTCTGAAAATTCGAAGCTGATTGCCAACCGATCGGGTGACCTTCACTCGATCGGTTCACCTGTAGCTGAATTTCAACAGCCAAGACTCAAAGATCCAACCGGTCTCCTCACCCGGTCGGCACCAAGATCCAACCGGTCGGCACCAAGATCCAACCGACCGCACCAAGATCCAACCGACCGGTTCATCCAGACCGGGTGAAACCCCGCATTTCGCTGTAATTTTGTGAAGCGGTTCACCCGATCGGTTGACTTGTCAACCGATCGGGTGATGTCGTTTTCTATAAATAGAACCCTAGGTTTCCCAGATTTGGGGAGTTGGTTATTTTTTATTGTTTTCCTGTAATTTTCCAGTTTTTGTAAGTTTTCAGATCTTTGTCAAACTTTAGTATTATCTTAATTGCTTTACTACCATTGCATTTCTATTGTCTGATTATGATTTTGACGGTCCATTTTCATTTAGATCACTTTTTAATGAATATTTGTGAGTAGTTCCCAAATCCGGGATTTTGGCGGAAACCCCTTCGTGGGCTCTTCCCGATGCGTCCATAGGGTTAGGAAATTGATAGGGATTAGGAATCTAACGGTTACGCGGGGTGTTTTATTGTCATCGGCGGGAAAAATACCGCCTTTGACCGTTGGGCCAAGGGGGAATAAACTTGGCGGTTGACTCCCTAGCCATAGCTCACGCCCTTAGCGTAGACGCCGAATCCTAGCACGCGGGAGCGACAGGATGAGACGTTGGGAGTTATCGTTGCGAGCTTAGTGCTCCCGGAGTCGATCAGTGTTAATGGACACGGGAGTGCCCACTGATCAAACCAGGGAAGTCCGGCGTATCATCCTGGGCACCGACCGGAATATCGGGCCCATGGGATGCCGGTACCACATTTAGAGGCAACGTCTCACCATTAGACCCTAATTCCGATCGACATCCTACCCGTAGGCCATATCGACGAGAGTCACTCGTTGAGGTCGAAACCAAAGTCCCGGGTTTTTCCTTCATATTGTCTATACCTTGCATTCCTTTACCGTGACAACCCATCATTCGATCCGGGCTAGCTCGCCCACGGGGTGATTTTGATCCTCTTTGACGCAAGCACATCCTCGCCTCCCTGTGTTCGACCCCCAAGCCACACTACAACACCGTACGCTTGCGGTTACAAATATTTAAATTCCCAGCCCCCCGTTCGCATCATTGCACAACATCCGGTGCGCAGACGCGTGCCCGGCGGGGGCCGGTCAAGTTAATGGCGCCGTTGCCGGGGAGGCAACGTGCTTGTTATTTTTGGATCTCATGAACCCTAGTGTCTAGCTCTCATCCCTACCTCGTGATAATTTTCGCATTCTTCTTTTTCCTTTTTATTTTTCTTATTTTTATTTTTATTTTTATTTTTATTTCTTATCTTATCTGTTTCTTTCCCACTTTTCGCTTCACGGGTGTTTGTTGTTTTTCATGCGCAGGAGTTCAAGAAGTCTCGACGACTCGATCCCTGTTGATCCAGAGATAAACGCCACCCTAAGGCGTTTGGCCGCCGAGAAGCGAAGAAGAGAGGATCCTGAAGCCATGGGGGAGAACACCCCCCCCCCCCCCTCACAAGTCCCTGTTGGAGTACTCGATGCCTTCCATCGAGTCCACCTCCGCCATCCGTCCTCCAGCTATTACGGCCCAAAGCTTCGAGCTTAAGCCATCTTTGGTGACGTGGATCCAGCAGGATCAGTTTTTGGGTGCACCCATGGAGAGCCCGATTGAGCATTTAGACTCCTTCTTGGAGAAATGTGACACCTTCCGGATAAACGGTGTCACAACTGAGGCGATCCGACTGAAGCTATTCCCCTTCTCCTTGCAAGATAAGGCCAATCTGTGGCTTAGGGGGAAGGACCTGAATACATTCAACACCTGGGAGAAGCTCTCAAACGCTTTCCTGACGAAGTTCTTTCCCCTGAGGAAGACCATGAAGCTGAGGATCGAGATCTCCTCCTTCTCCCAGGCCAGCCACGAGTCCTTGCATGAGGCTTGGACAATATACGAGGAGATGCAGAGAAGATGTCCCCACCATGAGCTCCCCAAGTGGCAGATCATCAATCTGTTTTATAATGGATTGAGGGACGATTTAAAATCTTCCATGGACGCCGCAACTGGAGGGTCCTTCATGTCAAGAAGCGAAGAAGATGCCGTGCAAATTTTGGAAAATATGGCATCCAACAATGAACGGTGGTGTGACGAGAGAGCCACACCAAGATCTGGGGGGCATCCATAGAGTCGAAGACGTCGACAAATTGTCAAGCAAGTTTGACTTGCTGTCAACCCAGATCTCCGCATTGATGGTAGGCGCCAGTGGCGCCGGTACTCAACAGATTGCTGCAGTGGAATCCGAAGTATTTGGAGAGTTCGATGGTGGTGACATCTCACCACCGTTGGATCAAGCGAGCGCATTATTTTACAATCCTACGGGGAATGCGCCATTTCCACCACGAACCAACTCAAATTCGGCCTACTCTCCAAACAACCGGAATCATCCGAACCTTAGTTTCCGGGCGTCTTATCAACAGCCAGCTCAACAACAACAGCAGACATATTAGTCGGCTAGGCCCCAGCAGTAGTTTCAGTAGCAGCAGTATCAACAGCAACAACCACCACAACAGTATCAACAGTATGCTCCTAGAAATCAGCAGCCCACCCAGCAGCAATACGGCCAGCAGAGGGCCATTTCTCTGGTTGAGTCCCTCTTGACTCAATACATCGCCAATCAGGAGAAGATAAATCTGAAGCTGGAGATGGGACAAAGAGTCCTCACTGATCAGGTGACCCAGCTGGGGTTGCAAGTGGCGAACCTTCAGAGACCGCAGAATTTATTACCGCCACAGCCTGAGGTGAACCCTAGGGGGTAAATCGGACATTGGCGCTCACACATGAGCATGCGAATGTGTCCGCCATCGTCTTGAGGAGAGGAACTCAAATACCTACAAGAGAGTCCCCCAAAGGACCGGAAGCACCGTTGGTCGTGGAACGACCAACTGAGAAATTAAATGACGACAGTGCTTCGTCATCAAGGCCAACTACTCCGGATGGAGTTCATAGAGAGGAGAAGAAGAATGATGAGGAAGGGAAGCCAAGAGTGTTCAAGCCTGTTGTGCCTTTTCCACAACGGCTTGCCAAAGCCAAAATCGATGAGAAGTATGGCAAATTCTTTGCCATGGTGAAAGATCTGAGCTTACAAATCCCCTTCCTTGAGGCCATCGAGACAATTCCCTCATATGCCAAATTTCTGAAAGACTTGGTGACACGGGGATCTAGAAAAGAGAAGGTCGTGTTAACGGCGGAGTGCATCGCACTCATTCAGCACGCAAATCCGCCCAAGCTCAAGGACCCCGGAAGTTTCTCCATCCCTTGCTCTACTGGGGAAGTGCAAATCCAGAGGGCGCTCGTCGATCTAGGTGCGAGCGTCAGCTTAATGCCCCTATCGCTGTACAAGAGAATATGGATGGGAGACTTAGAGCCCACCGGCATGACATTACAACTTGCTGACCGTTCAGTCAAGTACCCAGTGGGAGTAGTGGACGACCTCCCCGTCGATGTGAAAGGAGTACATGTACCGGTTGATTTCGTGGTGATGGACATGCCGGAAGACAAGCATACCCCAATTATTCTTGGACGACCCTTTATGACAACCGCCGGAGTGTTGATAGACGTGAAGAATGGGAAGCCTTCCCTCAATGTGGGCCAAGAGAGAGTCAAATTTGACTTAGGCTTGTCGATGAAGCATCCAAATCCCCCGGACGATCCGAGTATCAGTATGCTGGAGAATGAAGAAGATAGAGCTGTTGAAACAAGTGCCTGGGAAGTGCTCTCGAGGAATCCCCCCGATAGCTTGGGGGACCTTGCAGAGCAAGTTGGCTCCCCAAAGAATGAAGTTGCTAATGAGGCGGTCGCACGACATGTGATCCCTCTTGGATTCCCTAAGTCCCCTCCTACGAGGAGAAAAGGGAAAGAACCCATGGGCCTCACAGGTGATGAGGTCCAGATCCTGAAAAAGATGGCGGTAGACGCCAATTTGAGGGAGAAGCCCCCGGATCCTGTCGACAAAGGGAGGGTAGTTGAGCAAATCTTTTTACAGCCACCGACTACACCAATAGCCACAAGATCTGGAGTTGAAGAGATGCCAGATTTTGGGCATCACCCGTATCGCCCACCATGAACATCATCAACGGGCGTCGAGCTAAATGACGTTAAACAAAAGCGCTTCATGGGAGGCAACCCATGCTCTAAACTTTTACTTCCGCTTTTTAGGACTTTTTCTTAACTTTATTTTATCTATATTTATAAATAAATCCAGCCGCAACAACTTCCGTTGTGGAACTTAGGCGATTTTTGGGATTTTGCAGAAAACAAGGCCCCAACCGATCGGGTGATAACTCACCCGATCGGTTGGGATGTATCAGCTAACAGCCGTATCAGTGACCAAATGAACTGGCCGGGTGGAGAAAGATTAGACCGGGTGAGCAGATCGGGTGACCTGGGGAAACTCTCGAGAAAATTTCAAAATTTGTCAACCGACCGGGTGACAATATGCGAGACCGGTTGAGGGACCGGGTGAGAAACTGAGTTCTCGGGAAAATGTGTGGAGCGGCGAACCGATCGGTTGAGTTCTCAACCGATCGGGTCGCCTGTAGCGATTTTTCAACATCAAATTTCGACCTAAAGTCAACCGATCGGGTGACAACACACCCGACCGGTTCGGCTTAAAACCAATAAATACCCCCGACCTGCCCGTTCGATCCGCCCTCGCCCATTTTCGAATCCCAGACCGACGTTTCGCCTTCTCCTCTTGCGCCTGACCTCGTTCTTCCCCTAAATCAACCCCAATCCCCCCCCCCCTCTCCCTATCCATCTCTCCATCAATTTCTCTCCATCCTCCTCGATTCTACCCGCTCACAAAACCCAAATTTTCACCCATTCTCCCCTAATTTCGAAATTTGCTGCAGAGATTGCCGTGGCTTCACACTTGCTCCTATCAAGTAGCGTTGGGGGCGTCTACGAGCAACGATCTTCATCTCATTTCGGTAAACTCGCACCTTAGCTTAATTTTTATTTTGCCCCAAATATTCCATTTTGCTCATTGGTCGTGTTTGTGTTTATTCATTGTATTTTGCATACTCACACACACACGACTCCCGCACAATGCCTCCCCGTCGTGCTAAGCCTACCGACGCCAGCTCTTCCAACCATAGGCCCACCCGTCGCGCTCGTCGCACACAACCCCCCGCTCAATCCACCACCACCAATTCATCTACCACCCCACACACCACTTCCCCCGCTTACATTGGCGATCCATCATTCCAAGACGACGACCAATCCGACCGATTCGCTGCCATGATCCTCCTAGCTGGACATGGTGGGCGGATAACTCAGGAGTCCGTCGACCGAGACCTACCCTTTCTTCAAAGCTTCATTCGCCACATCCGTAAAGATCCACCCGATGTCTCCGAGCTCCACATTCCACCCCCCCCCCCCCCCCCCCCCCCCCCCCGACGACTCCTGGTCCCCAGTACAGGCCCCCATCACCACCCCCAGAGGGTGGTGCCCCTGCTTGATTTTTTCCCCATCCTGCTTTTGTCCCCCATATGTTTGTGGCCATCTGTCTTTGCGGGGCCCTGGTTTGTCACTGCTAGGGGGAGGACCCATTCATGTGTCGCATCACTTCCTTTTTATTTTCTTTTCTTTCACTTTCTTGACATCCCCCTTGCATATCCCTGCACTCTCACGATCATATCTCATTGCTAGCATTGTCATGACTAGCTTGGGGGAAGTCTATTTTGGGTGTGTTGTCGTGTTTTGTTTTTGTGTGTGTGCTTGTTTTATCTTTGTCGTGTCGTATCATTTTTCTTTCTCTCTTTTTCTATTTTCGTGTCGTGTGGTTTGATTTTGATTTTTCTTTATCTTCGCTTTCGTATTTGTGTTTTTCTAGTTTTTCTTGTCTTTTTGTGTCTGTGCGTATCCCCCCACTTTCGTTGCCCTCCCGTACTCACTCTTATTGCATTGAGGGCAATGCAAGCTTCAGTTTGGGGGAGTCGCACTTTGTGCGTTATTTGAGTCTTTCTTTTTCGTTTTTGTGTCGTTTTCATAGTGTTTTTAATTTTTCTTTTCTTCTTTTTTATCTCTTTCTCCTAGAGATGAACCCTATGATGAATTGTCACAAAATCACACACACCTAGCATAGCATCGATAATCACACTCACTAACCCTAGGCTATCGTGTCCCCTGCATTTCACGCATCGTGGGTCCACTTAGCCTTTTTGTGAGTCGTGTGTCGTGCCTAGCTGTTTGGTGTGCTTCTGCTTTGTGATTTTACTTTATATACATGTCCAGGAATGACCCCTAGATTATCACGAGTCGATATGAATAATGCGGTATTTGCCTCTCTTGCATGTTTCTGTATGCATGATTATATACACATCGTATGCTTCATTTCGCATGTGTCGGGATTCCACAATTAAGGACTAGGATAACCCATTTAGCCCATGCTCTAGTTAGCGAGAATAGTTTCCTTTGCCCAAGTGTTTAGATTCCGACTTCTTTTTTGTTTTACTTGGTGCAAATCCCCTCGTCGTGTACCGTTCTCCCGCTTGGGAGAGTACGCATGTGTATAGCCCAAAAACCCCAAAAAAATCCAAAAAAAGAGAAAAGAAAAGAAAAACCCAAAAAGAAAAGAAAAGAAAATTTTTGTACAGCCAAAAAGCCAAAAAAATACAAATACCCAAAACCCAAAAAAAACTTCCCGTGTGAATATTTTACTACTTGCCGAGAATAAAGGGAAGGCGAGAATTTGCACCGAGTGTTCTTCTCCACATCATCTCAACCCCCATCGGTTTCGAAAACACTTGGCTTAGGAACTTTTTTAGCTATTATCTAGGCTATAGTGGAGTGATTTCCTTAACCCTAGTTGTGGAGTCCCTGACGCATGATATGTTTCGATTCTCTCTATTCTCATGCATGCTTGAACTATATATTCACCGCTTTATTCAATTCGAATCGATATTTGGGTCGTTTCCTAGATTTGTGTATATCAAGCTTTATCGCACATCGTAGATAGTGACACGGACTGCTAGCGCACGACCACACTCACTCGCACTTCACCGCGTGGGCCCATGGCACTTGTCTGGACTCGTACTCCTTGGTTTAGTGATGTGATTTGGCATTTGCTTGCTTGGTGTGTCGTTTTCGATTTTGTTGGCCCTGACAGGCGATCTAGGATATAGAGTTTTCTTTTTCTCTCTTTCTCTCTATTTTTTCCCCTCCAAACTCCTACTCTCACTTGTCTTCCTCGAGGACGAGGAAGAGTTCAGCTTGGGGGATTTTGACGTGCGTTTATATTTCATATATTTACGCACGTTTTCTTACGTGTTTTTCCGTATTTTACCGCCGTCTTATATTCGTTTTCTCGTGTTTTCTCGTGTTTTCTTGCTTTCTTTCACTTTTCTGTGTTTTCCATGTTTTGCAGGAGTTTACTGGCATTTGGGGCATAAAACGATGATATCATGTGTCCCCGGGCAACGGGAGGAGTCACGCGTGATCCAGGGGGTCAAACGACGAAGATTGCATCTTTCAGTCCCTCACCCGATCGGTTGATCATCTTCAACCGATCGGGTGATGCACGCGTGCACTACCCGGGCGCAGCTTGGAGCTCACGAGAAGTCACCCAATCGGTTCAGTGACCGGGTCAAAAGCTCAAAGTCTCTGGAAATTCGAAGCTGATTGCCAACCGATTGGGTGACCTTCACCCGATCGGTTCACCTGTAGCTGAATTTCAACAGCCAAGACTCGAAGATCCAACCGGTCTCCTCACCCGATCGGCACCAAGATCCAACCGGTCGGCACCAAGATCCAACCGACCGCACCAAGATCCAACCGACCGGTTCATCCTGACCGGGTGAAACCCCGCATTTCGTTGTAATTTTGTGAAGCGGTTCACCCGACCGGTTGACTTGTCAACCGATCGAGTGATGTCATTTTCTATAAATAGAACCCTAGGTTTCCCAGATTCGGGTAGTTGGTTATTTTTTACTGTTTTCTTCATTTTGTGACAGCTGTAATTTTCCAGTTTTTGTAAGATTTCAGATCTTTGTCAAACTTTAGTATTATCTTAATTGCTTTACTACCATTGCATTTCTATTGTCTGATTATGATTTTGACGGTCCATTTTCATTTAGATCGCTTTTTAATGAATATTTGTGAGTAGTTCCCAAATCCGGGATTTTGGCGAAAACCCCTTCGTGGGCTCTTCCCGATGCGTCCATAGGGTTAGGAAATCGATAGGGATTAGGAATCTAACGGTTACACGGGGTGTTTTATTGTCATCGACGGGAAAAAGACCGCCTTTGACCATTGGGCCAAGGGGGAATAAACTTGGTAGTTGACTCCCTAGCCATAGCTCACGCCCTTAGCGTAGACGCCGAATCCTAGCCCGCGGGAGCGGCAGGATGAGACGTTGGGAGTTATCGTTGCGAGCTTAGTGCTCCCGGAGTCGATCAGTGTTAATGGACACTGGAGTGCCCACTGATCGAACCCGGGAAGTCCGGCGTATCATCCTGGGCACCGACCGGAATATCAGGCCCATGGGATGCCGGTACCACTTTTAGAGGCAATGTCTCACCATTAGACCCTAATTCCGATCGACATCCTACCCGTAGGCCGTATCGGCGAGAGTCGCTCGTTGGGGTCGAAACCAAAGTCCCGGGTTTTTCCTTCATATTGTCTATACCGTGCATTCCTTTACTGTGACAACCCATCATTCGATCTGGGCTAGCTCGCCCACGGGGTGATTTTGATCCTCTTTGACGCAAGCACATCCTCGCCTCCCTGTGTTCGACCCCCAAGCCACACTCCCGGACAGGAGCAGAAGTGAAGAGCAGCTCACCCGATCGATTCAACGATCGGGTGAATCCGTCAGTGCTCTCTGTCTTTTTGGAGATGAATTCCAACCGATCGGGTGACATCTCACCCGATCGGTTCATCTGTAGCCGAAATTTCCAAGCTAACGGCCCGACGACATCAACCGATCGGGTCAGCGACCGGTTGATGTATCTCCAGAGCAAAAGATCATATCGACTGTCAGCTCACCCGATCGGTTGATGCTTCAACCGATCGGGTGGTCGTGTTGTCTATATATAGCCCTAGGTTTTTTCTTGAACGAAACCCAGTTATTTTCTGTCTTTTTTGGGGCTTTTGACGGCTCAGAATTTATTTTGTCTTGTAAGTTTTCTGATCATTCTGTAACTTTGATATTTCGTTCTTAATACTATTTGCTCCGTATTTCTATTATCTGATTTTGATTCTGATGGCTAAATCTTGTTGCGTTGATATTTTTGCTATGAATAGTGAGTAGTACCTAAATCTGGGATTTTGGTGGAAGCCCCTTCGTGGGTTCTTCCTAGAACGACCATAGGATTAGGGTATCGATAGGATTTAGGAATTTATATGGTTACGCGGGGCGTTTTATTGTCATTGGTAGGAGAAAGACCGCCTCCGACCATCGGGCCAAGGGAAAATAAAACTGGCATTTGATCCCCTAGCCACAGCTCACACCCCTAGCATAGACATTGAATCCTAGCACGTGGGAACGACGGGATGAAACGTTGGGAGTAATTGTTGTGAGCTTAGTGCTCCCGGAGTCGGTCGGTGTTAATGGGCATGGGAATGCCCACCGTCCGAACCCGAGTAGACCTACCGTATCATCCTGGGCATCGACCGGAATATCGGGCCCATGGGACGCTAGGTATCACTCTTTGAGGCAATGTCTCACCATTAAACCATAAAATCCAATCGTAATCCTATCCGTCGGACGTAATAGAGAGGGCACATGATAGGGTGCAAACCAAAGTCCAAGGTTCCCTTTTATATCTTACATCCTTCGTATTTCTATTTCGTGACAACCAACCGATTGATCGGGCTAGCTCATCCACCGGGTGATCCGGTTCCTTCTTGACAACAAGCACAACACACGCCTCCCTGAGTTCGACCCCTAAGCCACACTACAACACTATGCAGTTACTGTTACAAATATTTAAATCGGGTATCCCCGATCCTACTGCATATATTGCTAAGTCTAGGGGACATCAAGCTTTATGGCGCCGTTGCCAGGGAGGCAACATGCTTGTTTCTTTTAAGACCATGTGAACCCTAGAGACTAGTTCACATCCTCACCACGCGATAATTTTCACATTCTTCTCATTTTTTATTTACTTGGACATATTGTACATATTCGTTGTATAGAGCTGGTAGACTGTTTCTCCATACCGCCATCACTACTTCTTATCTCTCCATTCGTACAACCCATGCTATTAACGTGCTCTCTATCCATGCAGTTCTCTCTCTCCCCCCTTTTCTTACAGGTTATCTGTGGGATCCCATCGCGCGGAGATGGAGGTCGAAATAGAACTTACGTTAGCGTACGATGCGCTGTAATCTCTGAACTTTGCCCTTGGATTCGCCACAACGGTCGTTACTTCGTCACAGAGGATCGAAATAGAGTTTCCACCATCTAAATCTCTATTTGGAAGAGGAACTAAGTGGAAGGGAGAAGAGGAAAAGGTTTGCCTTATGCAAACTTATGGCATGAAGGATTAGCCTTAAAAGCCTTACCCTTGGGTCTTATTTATAGGCCTAAGGGGTAGTTATTGTAGGAAATAACCATATATAAGCCTATTAGCCTATATTAGCACATTTCCTTATGCTCTTCATTATGCACTTATCAAGTGCCTTTTGGCACTTATAAAGTGACTTTTTCCACTTATCGAGTGGTCCTTTTTACACATGAAAAGGTTCCCTTCGCACATACTTTGATGCACGCGACATCCGAGGTCCGTATACCCTCATACATCCCCTCATGGGTGTATACATGTCATCCATATCCAACATCTCCCACTCACACTTGAGGGGATTGTAAGGAAATATCTTTTCCTTTAGTTCTTGTATTTATCATACCGAGAAATAGACCGTGTGACCGTCATGCACATAGAGTCTGTTGTTGTGCACTTGTTAGAGATACACAACACTCTTTGAGGTGCAAAGTTGAGTAGATCAACGCATGCTTTACCCTACATTATTTCTTCACATTTCTTATACTTTATATTCAACAATTGAATCCCATCTGGATTACAATTGGCTGGCCAGCTTTGAATCTCTAAAGTCCAAATGTGAATATGAAATTAATCTTCCTCTTCTTGCGATCCTTTCGATCTTGACTTGACTCGCTTTTCTAACATGCCCCGTCGGACCGAATTACCATAGTCCATAAGCAACATGCTAAGATTGCGATCACCCAGTCAAATCTAAAGGAACCAATAAGAGTCCATAAGGGTAAGAAGTTAAGACCCATGTGGTCTTTGGGTCTCACATAATAGTAAACACAATTACTATTCTAACCCAATGGTCAAATGCATACATAGAATGAATACGTATTACAACATCACTCCCTTCCCAGGGAGCGTATGTCTTAATGATGTTGTAAGGATGATGATCAGACACCACAATGTCTGACTTTGAGTCCCTTTTACTACTCAGTAATTTCCTGGACCCACATCCCGCATAAGACAGATAAGATTTAAAAAACTTTTTAGATCTTTTGTAAGCATCCATATGATGCCGATCTTTCATACGACCATTTTGTTTAAGTCATGACTCTAAATCATCTGTCTGACGATTTTGACTTTAAACAGGTCTCATCTTTATCTTATCTGTCTGATAGAATAAAGACGGTTGCTCATGTGAGAGAGAAAACATCAATCTGTCCGACATACTAGAAAATACAGCTGAGATAATAGAAATGTACACAAACATTTTCAAGAAACTCATATGCAATGTTGAAAAGAACTTATTCTTTTATTAAATTTGATCTTTCATAGACATGGGAATTTACATTGGTACAACTCGGCTCTTACGCAATCCTTGAGATGATAAGTGTTTGTAAAACACATCTCTGGGGATCGCCTTCGTAAGCGGATCCGCTATCATCTCATGCGTAGATATGTACCTAATGTCTACCGGGATAGTTACGGTCTCGGACTCATCCCGGGGAAAGAAAGTGCTAGATATGATGCGGTGGGCTAGACGAAAGACAGAGTGGATAATGGAGGAGGCCTTGGCCTTGCCTCGAGGATAGTGATCATGAAGTGTAAGGCGACCCCAAAAATAATCGACATCGAAGTCGCGACGAAATTTGTAGGGAAGGACATCTGCACCGAGAATGGGGAAACTGGAAATGTTGTTGATTGTGTTAACGTGGGAGCGGTAGTTTCGGTTTCGTAGGTGAAAATCTACGAGTGACCCCCCTCAGTTTTTAAAGTCGAAAGGAATTCGAGTGTGAGGGCGGGGTATGATAGTGCATGGGAGTTCAAGAAGCTTAGCCACCCTAGGTTTACGAATAGAGTCTCGACACCGGAGAAAACTCTGAGATCAATCAGGGTTTGTGCATGTGCAAACTTAGTGGATAAATGTGATCGTTTGTTGAGATGATGATAAAAAATTTTATGTGCAAGACTCATGAACCGGATTCCCTGCAGACCCATCAGCGGGTCCACCACAGGAATGATGGGTTGGGAAGGAGGTTGGGTAGGAGGAGGAGGAGGAGCACGTGCACTTGGTGAACGTGTGGACTTGCGTCTCTTGTGAGATAGCTTCTCTTTCTGCATAACCCTCTTACTCTTGTCCTTGGCCATGATTGTGTAATGATGTGATGTGAATGCAAGATTATAAAAATGCACACAAACAACGGCAGTAGAGCAAAATTATAATACTATGGCAGTGTAAAAACAGAGCTCAGGAACGAGTTTACCCAGTAGCGAAACAATTCCTTGCTCGCAAAGGACCCCACGCAATGCAATGGAGAGATTTGTGAAGCCGCAACACTTCAATCCAACAAGAGTAGAATTTTTCGAAATGGGGGAAATAGGGCTAGGGTTAGGGCGAAAATTGAGGATGAATGTGGAGGAGGGGGTGGGGTTGTTGGAGAGGGAGATGATGGAGGAAGTGGGAAGAGGATTTAGGAGTGGTGGGAAGAGAGATGAGACCGTTTCGGAGAGGGAGAAGACGAAACGATGAGATAAATGGAGAGTTCGGGTGAAAGAAATGAAATCGGGTGAGGTGGGGGGTTATTTATAGAGTTAGGCGAACCAAACGGGTGAGATCTCACCCAATCGGTTGAGTTCTTTTTCGAAAATTCTTGTTCAAAGGCGGCTACATGCAAACCGATCGGGTGAGTTTTTACCCAATCGGTTGACCGCTTCATAATTTTCCTGAGAGCACTGTACGCTCCACCCGGTCTGTCACCCGATCACAGCTTCAGCTCAACCGATCGGTTGATTTAACTCCAAAAATTCCCGAGACTTCTGTTGTTGTCATCCGATCTGCCACCTGGTCAGTCAAATTTCCCACCCGATCGGTTCGCTGATGTCCTGATATGGCCATTTTCAGATACGGCTCAACCGATCGGTTGATGCATCACCCGATCGGTTGAGGGCAATTTCCTGCAAAAACACAAAAATCATCTAAGTTTCCCGACGAAAGTCCCCATGGCAGTATTTATTCACCAAAAATAAGAAAACTAATCCTATAGATAACGACGAAGGTTTAGAACATGGGTTGCCTCCCATGAAGCGCTGTTGTTTAAAGTCGTTTGCTTGACTCCTGGTATATGATCTGCAAGGTAGTTTGTGCAGGTGATGCCCAATGATAGGCATCCCATCAGCTTTTGGAGCAGCGGCCCTTGTCGGTGAGAGAGGTGGCAGGTAGATCTTTTCCTTTGCTCCTTGTCGGAGCAACCTTCTTGAATCCGGGAGGAGTCGTCTATGAGATACACACTTCTCCAGCTATTTCTTCTTCTTTCAACACGACGTGCTCCTCAAGGCCCCCCAAGCTATCGGGGAGGTTCCTCGAGAGAATCTCCCAGGGTCCAGCCTCAACGACTCTTTCTTCTTCAGCCTCCAGCACATTGCAATTTTGTTCCTCCGGTGGATGCTTCATTGACAGTCCCAAATCGAACTCGACCTTCTGATCGCCCACATTTAGGGACAACGTCCCTTTCTTTACATCAATAAGTACGCCAACGGTCGCCATGAAGGGCCTCCTGAGGATAATCGGGGTATGGTTGTCCTCCGGCAAGTCCATTACTACAAAATCCACAGGCACGTGTATGCCGCTGATGTTCACTGGCAAGTCGTCCACAACCCCCACCAGGTTTTCACCGATCTGTCTGTAAATTACAGCGTCATTCTGATGGGTTCAAGGTCACCCATTCTTATCCTCTTGTAAAATGATAGAGGCATAAGACTCATGCTCACACCCAAATCGACGAGCGCCCAATTGATTTTCACCTCTCCTGTCGAGCATGGGATAGAGAAGCTCCATGGGTCCTTGAGCTTTGGCGGGTTCGCTCGTTGAATCAGAGCGCTGCACTCCACTGTCAGGACGACTTTTTCTTTCCTTGTACCCTTCGTCACCAAATCTTTTAGAAATTTAGCATAAGAAGGGATGGTCTATATGGCCTCTAGGAAGGGGATCTGCAAACTCAAGTCTTTAACCATGTCGAAAAACTTGCCGTATTTCTCATCTATTTTCGCCTTGGCAAGTCTTTGAGGGAATGGCACCACTGGCTTGAAGACTCTCGAGTTGCCCTCTTCATTCTTCTTCTTTTCTTCCTCAGAAACTCCCTCCGGAGTCATGGTCTTGATGACGACTCGTCACTTGCTTTTACATTTGGTTGCCCATCGACCAATGTAGCTTCGGGTTCTTTGGCGGCCTCCCTAGTCGGGATCTTTGTGCCGCTTCTTAACACTATCGCAGACACATTTGCATGGTCATGCGTCAACGCCAATGTTTGATTCGACCCCCTAGGATTTACCTCCGGCTGACCCGACAATTAGCTCTGTGCCCTCTGAAAATTTGCCACTTGCAACCCCAGCTGGGTTACTTGATCTGCCAAAGCTTTCTATCCATTCTGTAGTTGCAGGTTAATCCTTTCCTGATTCGATATGTATTGGGTCAAGAGAGTTTCGACTGGAGAGATTACCCGTTGTTGGTTATATGGTTGCTGCTGTGGCGGGGACTGCTGATTTCTCGGGGGGGGGGGGGTATTGTTGAAACATCTGATGGGGTTGTTGTTGTTACTGGTACAACTACTGCTGCTGCCGAGGTGGCTGATACAATTGTTGTTGAGGTTGTTGTGGCTGGTATGGTGCCCTATAGCTCAGGCTCGAATGGTTCCGGTTATTGGGAGAATACGCCGGATTTGAGCTTGTCCTCGGTGGATAGGGCGTATTACCCGTCGGGTTATAGAAAATAGCACTCGCTTGATCCACTGGTGGTGAGATATCACCACCATCAAAGTCTCCCAGGACTTCAGCTTCCACTGCTGCTACTTGCTGGGTGTTGGCACCTCCAGATCCCACCATAAATATCGAGATATGAGTAGATAGCAAATCGAATTTGCTAGATAATTTGTCGACCTCTTCCACTCTGTGCATCCCTCCAGATCTGGGCGTGGCGCGCTCATTGCACCACCTTTCATTATTAGATGCCATGTTCTCCAGAATGTTTCCGGCATCTTCCTCGTTCCTGGACATGAAGGACCCTCCAGCCGCGGCATCCATTGAAGATTTCAGATCATCCCTCAACCTATTGTAGAACAAATTAATGATCTTCCATTTGGGGAGCTCATAGTGAGGGCATCTCCGTTGCATCTCCTTATATCTCATACATGCCTCATGCAAGGATTCATGGCTGCCTTGGGAGAAGGAGGAGATCTCGCTCCTCAGCTTCATCGTCTTCCCCGGGGGAAAGAACTTGTTCAGGAAAGCGTTGGACAACTTCTCCCAAGTTGTTAAGGTATTGGGGTCCTTCCCCTTTAGCCATTGTTTGACTTTATCACTTAGAGATAATGGGAACAGTCTGAGCCGGATTGCTTCAGTCGACACACCGTTGATTCTGAAGGTGTCGCACTTCTCTAAAAATGAGTCCAGATGCTCAATCGGGCTCTCCATTGGTGCCCCTGAAAATTGGTCCTGTTGGAACCACGTCACCAATGATGGCTTTAATTCGAAACTTCTGGCCGTAATGGCCGGGGGTTGGATGCTTGACGTGGACCCGATGGATGGCATCGAGTACTCAAGCAAGGACTTCTGGGGAGGGGTATTTTTCTCCCATGGTTTCAGCTTCTTCCCTTGTTCTCCTCTCGGCGTTCAGACGCCTCACGGTTGCGTTTATCTCAGGATCTATAGGAATCAAGTCGCCGAGACTTCTTGTATTCCTACGCATAAAAATCAAGAAACACCCGTGAAGCACATATGGTATAAAGCCAAATAAAAATAACAGAAAATAAAGAATAAAAAATAAAAAATAAAATGTAGAATGCGAAAATTATCGTGTGGTGAGGATGTGAACTAGTCTCTAGGGTTCACAGGGTCCTAAATAAATAAGCACGTTGCCTTCCCGGCAACGGCGCTATAAATCTTGACGTCCCCTAGATTTAGCAATATATGCAGTGAGATCGGGGATACCAGATTTAAATATTTGTAACCGCAAGTGCACGGTGTTGTAGTGTGGCTTTGGGATCGAACTCAGGGAGGCGTGTGTTGTGCTTGTTGTCAAGAAGGAACCGAATCACCCGATGGGTGAGCTAGCCCGATCAATCGGTAGGTTGTCACAAAATAGAAATACGAAGGATATAAGATATAAAAGGGAACCCAGGACTTTAGTTTCCACTCTATCATGTGCCCTCTCTATTATGACCGACGGATAGGATTACGATTGGATTTTAGGGTTTAGTGGTGAGACATTGCCTCTAAGAGTGATACCTAGCGTCCCATGGGCCCGATATTCCGATCGATGCCTAGGATGATACGCTAGGTCTACCCGGGCTCGGACGATGGGCATTCCCCTGTCCATTAACACTGACCGACTCCAAGAGCACTAAGCTCACAACATTTACTCCCAACATCTCATCCTGCAGTTCCCACGCGCTAGGATTCAATGTCTACTCTAGGGGTGTGAGCTGTGGTTAGGGGATCAAACACCAGTTTTATTTCTCATTGGCCCGATGGTCAGAGGCGGTCTTTCTCCCGCCAATGACAATAAAATGCCCCGCGTAACCATCTAAATTCCTAAATCCTATCGAAACCCTAATCATATGGTCGTTCTAGGGAGAACCCACGAAGGGGCTTCCACCAAAATCCCAGATTGGGGAACTACTCATAATTCATGACGAAAATAGCATCACAACAAAATTCAACCATTAAAATCGAAATCAAGCAATAGAACTATGAACCTAGTAATAGTATTTATGCAATATTAAAGTTCCAGAACAATCAGAAAACTTACAAGATAAAATAAATTCCGAGCCGTCAAAAATCCCAAAAAGACAGAAAATACAATGGGGATCGCGTCTGGGGAAAACATAGGTCACTATATATAGAAAATACGGCCACCCGATCGGTTGATACATGAACTGATCGGGTGAACCGCTAGTCGTTTTGGCCTTCAGCTCCAGAGATACATCAACCGATCGGTTGAACCGACCGGTTGAGTCTTCGGGTCATTATTTGTGAATCTCGGCTACAGATGAACCGATCGGATGAGATGTCACCCGATCGGTTGGAATTCAGCTCCAAAAACAGAGAGCACTGACGGATTCACCCAATCGCTGAACCGATCGGTTGGCTTCTTCTCTGCTGCTGCTTCTGTCCGGGTCGGATACGCGTGCACCAACCGATCGGTCGGTTGTGCCCAACCGATCGGTTGTGGGCTGATGCAGGGATTTCTTCGCCGTTTGGCCCTCGGGATCGCGCGTGACACCTCCCATTGCTCCGGGGACTCATGATATCTTCTTTATATGTCCCCAATGATTCATTCTCCTGCTTTGGCACAAAAACACAAAGAAGTGAAAGAGAACTAAAAATCACGAGAGAATGGATACAAAACACCGAAAAACAATGGAAAATCGCTAAGAAGACACGCGTAACTATATAAAATATAAACGCACGTCAGACAGCAACCTTGGAGCAAATGATAGATGATGCTTGATCTACCGGTTCGATAACCATTATGGTAGGTAAACCATCCGACCAAGTATTCATCGATTTTGTTATGGCTAATGTCTCTGGTGCAGGTACTATCATAGATGGAGTGTATGCTTCACTTGAAGGTGATCATATCTACCTTTACACCATCAACACTCCACAAATAGAGACATCTTAGCTGCCGAATGAGGACACATATATGGACCTATTGAGAAACATCGTCGACGTAGTTGGAGAAACCGATCCATTGACAATAACGGCAGGTGATCCTTTTGAGCTCGAATTTCAAAACTTTATTACTCATTGTATATCTTCCACAGACACAATTGATGATGGAGTCTACGCTCTAGTTGAGGGGCACAAGACCCACTTTTATATCGCAGTCGAGATACATGAGCCCATAGAGCCACCTGCACATACTATTGAGAAGGCCAAGCCATGCAATCAGGTGCCTCGAGCTCCAGGACAGAAACGAAGAAGGAGGCATAGGGAGAAGATGACGTTTACATTGCCTTCTACACCTGAGGAGCCTGAGGAGGATGTCCACGTTCAGCTTGGGGGAGGTATTACGTGCTTTGATATTGCAACCCCAGACGAGACCACAACACCTGGTACTACGGAGTCAGCTTGTGCCATCGTCGCTCTCCTTGCCACCCACATGAGCCAAAGTAGCCTATACCATCAGAGAACATTATTGAGGAGGCCATGCATATAGTAGCGAAGCAAACCATCAAGGAGGTCGTGACTTGGGACGATGACATCTGCACACAGATGGAGCCCGAACTGTGCCCCCTCCTTTAGAGCTACCACAGCCATCCCCACCTTCTACAGAGGCTGAGCATCCCTCAAAGGACCACCCTTCCACTGACACCGAGGACTATCCCACAGAGCTTATGGCTCCCTTCCAGGGAGATCTCTTTACTCCCTCGCCCTTTACATTTGATTCCCCTCCCGTGTATGATATTTACGATGATTCAGATTTTGACGACTCAGTGCACCTTTTGCAGGATACACATACATATGATCAAGAGGCCCAATAGAATGTATACGAGGAGGAGAGCGAGGAGTTAGCACCCATGGATGCTATTGAATATGATCAGGAGGTGCGATGGGATAAGTCTGACAATAATAAGGAGTTGCTTGATGAGACCCACGCTTATATGCCAAAGCTACCTGAACAACCTGAGGCCAACAACGAGGAGTTGATCAACGTAGTGCATGAGAGTATAGATTTATTTCCAGGGAAGTGTTATCAACCATCATTAATTTTAAACATTTCTTTTGATGACCTTCTTTGGAATACATTTATTTTGGAAGAATTATCCACATCAGATTGATGCGGCTTATCTCTTGCAGGGTACAGGTGGAGTCCTTGTAGAGATGCTGGGAGCTACATTGCTGGAATCTGATGGAGTTCGTAGACACATGCACTTGGCGGAGCCACGGAAGCAGCAGTTGGAACAGTTGACTGCACCGGCAAAGATACTGGATCCACCTTTTTGCTATAGGTAATATCAATCCAGTAGTGTAGTATTTTATGTTTTAAATAAATACGAATCCTCTCGACAGCGAGAGGACCGTATAGATTTGTTGGAATAAATA
The DNA here is from genome assembly GCA_030789695.1 of Scilla litardierei. Taxonomy (NCBI): domain Eukaryota; kingdom Viridiplantae; phylum Streptophyta; class Magnoliopsida; order Asparagales; family Asparagaceae; genus Scilla; species Scilla litardierei. The sequence continues at coordinate 27,972 of JAULAV010002517.1, forward strand.
TCACCTCATATGACGGCAACAAAAATTTTTATACCCCAGACCCATTATATATATTAATTTTCCTATTCATATTTTGATATGACACATCCTTTTGCTCACCACCATCGAGCATTTCTTTCAAGTGAATACTCACTTTCTTATTTGTATGACTTGAGCTCGCTTAGCAAAGCCATGACATTTTTGATCAAGTCATTTGATTATGATTGTTTGGTATAACCTTGGGGGAAGGCGCTCTCATGCATCATTGTATGTCCATGTAGTTGCATTAGGATTTCATGTCATTCATTCATCATTTTTCATCCCCCCATATTTATCGTTGTTCCTCATATTCTTCCATTATGATCACATTGAGGACAATGTGAAGTTTAAGCTTGGGAGAGTGCATTTCCATGCCATTTAATTGCACTTTTACTCTATTTTTAGGGTTTTTAGAATTTTTCAAAATTTTTGCATCATCTTTTTGATTTGTCCATCTTATTTTCCCTTTATGTGTGTTCATGCATCATATTGTGTGCTTGATTTTCTTTTCTTTCCTCTCTTTTATTTTCTATTTCTTTATTTTTCTTTTCCTCCTTTTTCTAGATATGTTCCTTATGAGGATATCTCTTATTGCTTTAGCAACCATCACGATGCTTATTATTCCATGACATGCTACCTAGAGTATTCCATAGTCTTGCTATTCACATGTGCTTGCAAATCTATTTCTCTTGATGATTCCTCTATATGAATGCATGATATTAATTGAAGCTGAATGTATGGATTAGTGTTTAGTATGCTTTTGTTGGAAGTGCACCAAGATTCACGCATCAATTGTATAACGGAAGCATCTGCCTTATTGTCTTATTCACCTTCTGTTGCATGCCTGATATGATTGTACCCTTTACTGCTTGACTTCACTATTTATTGAAATGATTGAGAATATTCATACTTATATATGAGTTTAGTTGATGTATTATCTTATTGAACCATTTATGCACATCTTAGAATGAACCGAGCGTTACACCATTTCCTCCTCCACATAAATCTTTTTATTCTCTACACGTCACTTGAGTCCACCTCCTAAAGCTACTTATATCGCATCTATTTCCCAAAAATTCCTACAAAAGAAAACGTTAGCTCCAAGAAAATCCAAAAAGCCAAAAAGGAGCCAAAAACCAAAAATACAAATCAAATAGCTCCTACAAAAATCCAAAAAGAAAAATGAGACACAAAAAGTTCAAAAACAAAAAGAAAGATATTTCTTTATCTCATTATTGGAGCCACAAAACACTTGGGAAAATCAACGCAAAAATCCCATTTTCCACTATCATATTCCTTTAGATGTGATGCCTCAAGCTAAACTTGGGGGGTGAATTCACTTGACAATATGAGTGAGTGCGACATTAGAGCGGAGAGGTGCACGAATGGGAAAGTTTGATAATGCTGAAACTTAGAAAAATACTTTAATTATGGAGATTTCTTATGAATTGATATGAAAATGTGAATGACATGCCTCTTATTACATTCTCTATTGCATGCTTGGTGTGATTTATATGCTTCTGTTATAACTCTTGATTAAAATGTGCATCGCCAATATTCGTATATTAAGTGGATATGAATTGAATGTATGAATTTAGAGAGTCCCTTTTGTTGTTCTTAAAAGCTTGCAAGTACCATGTTTAAGTAAGATATGAAATCTTTATAGCATATGATTCGTATATTCCGAGTTATCGTGATGTGTAGCTTATGGCTTGAGATCTGAGAGAATAATCTAGCGACCCCCTTCCACTTCGTATTCTTTTTCTTTCATTTCATTTCCTTTGTTTTCATTTCCCGAGTTCGTCTCACTACTTATCAGGATGAGTAAGAGGTCAGCTTGGGGATTTTGATCGGTCCATATTTTACACCTTTGTCTGCATATTTGCATGCCATTTTAATTGCTCATATTGCGATTTTCATGGTTATTCGACGATATTACGTTACTTTTCACTATTTCTTGTTTTTGTCGGATTTCAGGAAATATGGAGCGATCGGGAGCAAAAATGAGCTTAAGGGACTTGTACGTGTACCGAAGCATCGCTCATGGCCTATTTGAGGAGCTAACAGCACTGGACGATGAGCGGGAAAAGAAGAAGATCGATAGAATCGTCGAGGAGGCGAGGAGGAGAAGGAAGGATTCCAGAAACATGCCATCGGCTGAGTCACGCTAGTCACTCGCCCGAGTGAAGCAGCGTACTCGGCCGAGTACGACTGATACGAAGAACATCTACCTGACCTGAGTGCCACAATGCACTCGGCTGAGTGGTGAATTCCACTCGGCCGAGTAGAGAACTTTACTCGCCTGAGTGAGTCAGAATTTCTGAAGGAAATCAAAGCGAACTCTCTAGAATTCTGGGGAGCACAGTAGAAGACCCACTCGGCCGAGTGATGAATCCTGCTCGGCCGAGTGACGCAAAGCACCAGAGTGCCCAAACCCCAACTTCAAAGTAGACTCTCTAGAATTTTGGGAGAACATGAGAAGATCCTACTCGGCCGAGTCACACTTCTCACTCGGCCGAGTCATACTTCCACTCGACCGAATGACATGAGCGTCCAGATTTTCAGACAGTCTCTCACTCTTTTGAAATCTGCTATCATTCTAGTGGGCAAAGTATTTTTCTCATATTTTTTATGGATAATAGAATTCATGGCGGTACTAACGCCACCGAGGACGGGCCAATCGGAGGTCGGATGAAATCTGGAGAATTTCTGCAAGTTGATGCTACAGTGCTGAAATTTCTACTCGGCCTAGTCTTATTTCCACTCTGCCCGAGTGAGCGCGGACCCAGAACTTAAGTTGCAGCCAGAGCTGACTTTGGGCACGAATTTCAGAGGTTTATAGGGTTATTTGCTAGGGTTTTGGGGGGCTATATAAGAGATTTGTAGCCGTCATTAGAGAGGGAGTTCCATTATGTTTTCTTATAGTCTTTTTTAGAGGTTAGGCCATGCCCTAGGCCCCCTCTTGGATCTAAAAGCTTGTAATTGGATTGAAGTTCTTCATCAAAGCTAAGTATCTTTGTTCTTATTATTTGAATCTTTGATTTGATATCTTTATATATACAAGCAATGCTTTTTATTGATTTCTATATCGTTATTGTTATGCTTGAGTAGATTCGAAGTCCTAGGGCATAGGGATGAACTCTATGGATCTAATTTCATATTTGTGATGAATAAATCTATATGTTGCTAGCATTGTTAGGAGGTTAGGTTGTGATTGATTTATGACGGGTAGCTTGGAATTTCCATCGATTTGGGGTTTGCAAGATATTGGATTTTAATCGATGGGAAGGCCTAGATATTCGATTTAGATTTATAATCGAGATTCACTAGACTTGGTTTGCAAGAGATTGGACCAAAGCTAGCATTTTTATTATAAATCTATACACATATTCGTTTGTAAGAGATTGGACGAATACGAGCTATCACAACCTAGATCGTAACTCGAATTTGCACGAGAGTGGGCTCGAGGTACGATTGGAGTATGATGTCGATCTTCATGCTAGTGGCTTAGGTTAATGTTTGCATGAGAGTAGGCCCTAATCTAGGTTGCTATAGACCGACAATAGCGCCAGAGCGTGAGATTGGTTCTATATTCAGTTACGACTAGTTCTCCTCAACACAGGTCTAGTAATATTAAGATTCACGATTCACAGAGATGTATGACGATCCGTAGTGGGGATTCCCTAGCCCTAGAAAATTTTATTATATTGTATTTGAATCGATATTTGACCAGCATCTTTATCACCGACACCGACATCCACCACCATTTCCATTATATCATAACATAACCATCTCCACAAATAATACATTCGTAGTCAAACCAACCTAGGATAGATTGGAGCCAACACCACCTCATCGTGTTCGATACCCGCTCGCCACTACACTGTTCGCTTGCGGTAAAACTACAATTGTTTTCCGGGTGTATATCCGGGGGCCGATCAGCACGAGGAAAAGAAAAATTGTGAGTTATCCTGGTGTCATCACAAAACTTTGTAAAAGATTCATTCTCAAATTCCTTTCCATGATCACTACGAATAGTGATAATGGTGGATCCTAAGAAATTTTGAATCTTCTTTGCAAATATGGTAAACTCTTCACAGGCTTCATTTTTATTAGTTAAAACTGAGACCCAAGTAAATCTTGAGAAGTCGTTAACGACAACTAATCCATAATGAGCATTACCTAAAGAAGCGGTTCTAGTTGGCCCAAACAAATCTAGGTGAAGTAATTCTAGGGGCCTCTTAGAAGTTATGCCTTCTTTAAGCTTAAAAGATTATTTACTAAGTTTACCTCTTTGACAAGAATCACAAAAGTTATTCTTATTAAAAGCAATTTTTGGAAAACCTTTGACTAGATCATGTTTAGCTAACTTATATAAGTGCTTGAAATGAACATGACCAAAACGGCGATGCCATAATAGTTGTTCATTTGTTTTAGCAATTAAGCAATGTTCTACGGCTTTAGGCAAGCTCAAATAATAAATATTCTTACGCCTAATACCGGTAAACAAAACATGTGAATCAAAATCAATAATTTCACACATACTCTCTCCAAAGTTAACCTTGTAACCTTTGTCACAAAGTTGACTAATGGAGATAAGGTTATGACATAAACCACTAACTAAATATACATTAGTAATGAGTGGTTTGGAAGGATTACTGACTTTACCTACTCCAATGATGGTTCCCTTTTGGTTGCCTCCAAAAGTGACCGTTGCACCATCCTTGATGCTAATCACTTTGGAGAGTAGTGAGGGATCTCCCGTCATTTGTTTAGAGCAACCACTGTCGAGTATCCATCCTTTCCTTTTAGAGCCAATATGATGTTTATTGCTCTCTTTCTTGGGTACCTACATAATATACCATAAACTCATGGTACCCAATTTATGTTGGGTCCAAGGGGATTAGCCCTTTGGAAGTCAAGTCCAAGTGGACTTCCGCTTTCCAACATAGTTATCATTATTAATAATATCCTGAAGGTAGGAATCAACATATGCATTCCTATCATTTAAGCTAGTGTTCTTAGGACCCCAAATAGTGTATGTTTTGGGAGTCCTTTTTCTAGTAACATGCACAATAGGTTGATTTCTATGGTGTGTGTGCATCCTAGGAACATGAGTTCTAGCATAAAAATGAGTAGGAGGATATGCATTAGACATATGTGGGTTGTATGCATGCTTAGGAACATGCATGTTGTATGAAACATATGGGGGCATGCATGACATGGGGAGGATCTGCATACATGTAAGAATGATGCCTATGAGCATACGAGTGTGTAGGAGCACGTACATGAGTATTTCTCATGATTGGATTTGTACATGTTCGTGGGTGTGGAGCATAAAAAATGGCATGTGTACCCACTTGTGAAATAAGAGATTTCCTACGTTGATGAAGGTTGGTGTACATGTAAGCATGACTTCTGTAACGACTGGTTTTCGTGTAATTGGATTATCTATATTAAAATATATGCATGGTGGACTTTCTCCTTGGATGTGTGGTTTTCGTCGCCGTAGCTTTCACTTTCGATCGTTTCGTCGTGATTTTCTAGCTTCTTCCTTCGATCGTCGATTTCAGAGTAAGTCATTCGTGACGAGCTTCAAATCGCTCATATCTTAGATTTAGAGTGATCTTAGAAGCCATAGGAATCTTCCCGAAGCTCCGCGATTCGAATCGGCACTTTTAGTGCATCTTAGTTGGTTCGAGAAGGCGGACCAACCGACTAGAATTCAAACTAGTAGGTCAAGAACTCTTCTCCAACTGACTAGTTCTTTAAATCTACTGTACAGGAGTTACTGTTTACTCTTAGTCGGTCTAAGAACAACCACCGACCGACTAGATGTGAAACTAGTCGGTCAGAACTTGCACTCAGACCGACTAGTTCATTTGATTAATTTTACCAAAGCTACTGTTCCTCGTTAGTCGGTTCATGAACACTCACCGACCGACTAGATTCCAAACTAGTCGGTCGACGGGCCTTTACAGACCGACTAATTCACTTCCCAGATTTTCCCCTTCTTTCGCTGTTTGATTCTAGTCGGTCACAGTTGGTCGACCGACCGACTAGTTGCTAAACTAGTCGGTCAGTAACTCTTCTTTGACCGACTAATCAGTGTCGAAACCCTAATTTCTGGGCAGCCGCCAGCTCTTCCTATTTAAATCCCCAAACGTTTTCTTTTCTTCTTTCATTTCTCCTGAGCCTCCTTCTTCCCCAAATCCTTCTCCATCTTCCCCTAGCCTTCATCCTTCATCAAGAGCCCTTCCCCCTCTCCATTTTGGCCGGCCACCACCTCTAGGTCGCCGGAAAACCCCCAAAAATCCCCAAAACCCCATTTCTCCATATTTTCTCCACATTCCAGATCTGAACCCTAGGTTTCCCCGGTTCGTTCTTCCGTTGTCGTGCTTGCTCGGCATCGATCTTCCGCTTCTATACGGTAGGGTTCGATCCTTTGGTTTTCTCATAACTCTCCTTGTGATTTTATTGAAACCCTAATAATAAATTAGGTTGGATGTTGTTTGATGATTGTTTCTCCGTGGCAGCGATTTCCTCTCCGTAGATAAATTTTGTGGTGTGCCTCGTTGATCATCTTCCTTAGCGTGAGGCAAGTGAAACTTGCCACTTATGGTTTAGGCCATGTTTTAGGCCATTTGCTTGTTGTAGCGTAAAAGAGACTAGACAGTGAAATGATAGCCGCCTGGACGCCAATTGATCTAGTTTGACAACGAAACTAGATCCGTCACCTCAATTGATCTAGCTTGACAACGAAGCTAGATCCAACCCTTTTAACTTGTTGTTCATGCATATTAAACTGCCATGTTTAATTACTTATTTGTACGCCTTACTGCAAGCCATGCCACCCATGTTGAATGTCGCATTCGTAGCACACGCTACAATACTTGTGTTTCCTGGCTCGTGTTCCAGAAGCGGGCCATGTGTTGGTTGATAGCCAATGCCCGATCTACTTGTTTCCGGTTAGGTGCACCCTACGCCAAATGCTTATGAATCGTGAACTAGAATGCGAGCTCTTGTGCGGGACAACCCTGGCTCATTTACTGAGCTCGTGTACAGGGACCCTGGCTCGTTTACATGTGGGTATTGGGGGTAAGAGTTAAGCGGCCAATCAACTGGGAGTCTACCCGATCAGCAACTGCAGTGGTAAGGCGTAAACTCTGGGTTCTGGGGTAGTGTTAAGCGGCCAATCAGTGTGAATGTCAAACCGTTCAGCTGTAAGGCGTAAACATCTACAAACAACTTGAAGCGTGACTAGTGTTAAGCGTCCACTCAGTGTGAACGTCAAACAGTTCAACTGTAAGGCGTAAACATCTACAATAACTTGAAAACGTGACTAGTGAAAGGATTGAGAATGTTAGTAGTTTGGCTACTCCTGTCATACCATGATAATTGTTCCATTGCACTTATTGTTACACCACGTCTTACTTGTGCACTCATACTAAAACTGCCATGTCATGCATTCTTTTAGAACTGCTAGTTTGCTTTCCTTTCAGTTTCCTTGCCCAAGTCTTTTTAGACTTGCTGACATGTGCCCCTTTCTCTTTGGGTGTCGCATGTTAGTTGTCGAGCCTGAGTTTGTTGTTGAGGGCGACGAGTTCGAGGAGTTCGTGCCCGATTCTGTTGGTTGAAGAGGAGCTTGAGAATATCGGTGATCTTTCTTAGGATCTTACAGTTTCCTTTTGTTTTAGGATTCCTGTTAGTTGTCGGTGCGTGGCACCTTTGTTTGTACTTTGTACTTTTGTTGGCCATGTTTGGGCCCTTAGATTCTTTTCTCTTTTAGCCTGGTGGCTTTTTCTGTGATGTTGGAATTTAATGTGATGGATATTCTGAGATTGTCTTTTGTCTCTTTTCCTTTATTATTATCTTTGTTTCGTATCGCGTTGCAAGGACCTGCAGATATAACGATTTCATGACGCTTATCAGGCGTGTGGCTTCACAGCTCCCCGTCTGTGCGGACCTTCTCACGTCTCGCCTCCACATTTTTGGGAAGCGGGGCGTGACAGGTTTTGTTGGTGGCCCATGCAGGTCCGTCTTGCAATTGCGAATTATCGGAACAACGATAATAACTATGGAATGTCCATTAAATAAATTGCAACATCCGAGTCTATAGCCTTGAGTCTAGTAGTTTTCCAATGTCACAAGGTGGTAGGAAGACTTAGTTAGACATCCGTGCTTGCTAGTTAGAGGCCCCTGATTGTTAGTTAAACTCCCCGCTAGGAGTTGATTTGGTCGTCGTAGGAGTTACCTTAGTGGTTCCTGTCTAGCTTTGACTAGGATAGACTTCTAGAATTCTTTGGTCTCTCGCTTGGGTTCATCGATTTCGGACCAAGCTAAACTCATTTCATCGCTGTCTAGCCCTTAGGGAGTCTTAGCGCTTAGTTCCATAATCTTTAGTTGGTTGACCGTAGGAGTTTCCGTAGATTTTCCTAAGTCATAACCTAGGCGTATTTATGTTTTGATCATCCGACCAAATCCCTTGCCTCGATTCCCACGACCACCACGTTTCGATAATCGTTGATCCTTCGAATGTCCCCATTCGCAAGGCTTAATTTCTTTTAAAGTTATTTTCGATTTCCCTTATTAAAGTTTTCGCTAAGTTTAAATTTTGTTTTAAACCCGCTACGTATATACTTAAATTTCTCACTTTTCGATTGAGTCAAATTCCTTGTAGATTTCGGAGTCAAATGGTTGTAATTATAATTGCTATCTCGTAACCATTTTCTAATCTATAATTTCGCATTTCGGTTTAAGGACTCTATTACTATTTTGAAAAAGTCGACATACCATTTTTCTAACTATGAGATCCATTTTAATCGCATAGCATACACATTTTAAAATCTCTTCCAAGATAAATAGAACTTCAATTATTTGCATATATCAGTACTAGGTTCATTGTACTCGTACTTTAAGGTCTTGTATAAATCAGTTGTTTGGCAAATCTGGGTCCCTCTAAAAAGTATTTTAAATGTTATTTATTTGGAATTTCTCTTCAGTTTTAAAACTTGTAAGCACTTAGCAGGGGCCTAAATTTTCACACTATAGTTGATCGGATTCCATTTCTGTCGAAGTATTGTATTAAGCTACTGCCGTAAATTATTTTCGAACCTCTCCGTTGCAAATCTTGACTTTTCTGAAGGTATCCTTTCGACTTCCTTTTTCCTAAGTTTACATTTGTTCGGAACTTTAAAATGTGTATACTTATACCTCATACCCTTCTTTGACTTAAATTTATTTATTTGAATTTCGAAAGTTTTGACGAGATTTGATTACTGTTTATAATGTTTTTCCAGCCCTTACTTTCATACCTATTTAAATATCTCATCCCTTTTCATATATCAATTTAGTTTTGAGCGTTTTTCTATTTTTCCCAATTCGATTTATAAGCTTTTCCTTTCTTATTTATGCCATTCAAATGATTCATCACGCTCCCTTAATATACCTTCCGAGTCACACATGATTTTAGCTTTCAACAAACCAAAGATATGATCAACATTTTCTCTATTACAATTTTTGGAAAATTACATTTTCGTAACCATTTTCTGACCTGGACCTTCCATAATTTGGCTTTAAAAGCTTATTACGAGTTTTGATAAACCTACTACTAAGTTTTCTGTTCACCATACATGCTTTTAGAATAATCTCTAAACTAAATTGAATTTCGAATATTTTCATATATCCGTGCTAGGCTCATTAGCCCGTATGTTAAGAGCTTTGTGTAAAACGATTTCTTTTGGCAAATACTGGTTACACTAAAAGGTGGTTTCAATATTGATTATTTAAGCTGTTTCCTGGCTTAAAGACTTTGAAAGTATTTAGCACGAGTTTAAAATTCTTTCGTTAATTTAATTTCGTTTCGAAACTTTTGCCAACATTGTTAAATCACTGCCGTATAATATTTTCTAAAACTACGTCCTTAATGTTCGTATGAACGCTTTACTTCCTTTCATAATGATTTCCGTTAAGCCAATAAATCATTTCCTCTTATTATGTGTATTCAACTCAAACTTATTTCGAACGACTTATTTTATCGATTTTCAAATATCGTTTATACAGAGGAGAACTCCAACTTTTCAAAATATGACCGTTTTATACTTTTAGTGTTTTTGACTTTCGCTATTCACGTACCATTTCCGAAAACTTATGAGAGTAATGTTTACGTCTTTCTTCCCCGCCTAAACATCCACAATTATATCTCCGTTCCAGTTGATCTATTTACCTCCTTGTCCTCGCCCTACCTGAACCCATTTTTACGATCTTGTTTCGTTGCGCCATCTAATCTTGGTTTCCTTCCTTCTACTTAGTTATTCCACTAGTGTTTGCCGTTATTTACGTCGCGCTAGTTT
>JAULAV010002518.1:0-86660 GCA_030789695.1 Scilla litardierei
AATGGAAAAGAACCGTCCCTGAAAATTTGGGATCAAAACGGCGAGTTTTGAAATTGGTCGACCAAAATTTAGAGAGAGAATTTTGACCGTTGGAAGACAGTTCTAGAATCTACATGGTTATGAGAGTTTACATATGTAATCCCATAGTCAAATTCGAAGGTTTAAAATTGGTCGACCAAAATGGGGTTATTGGTTGCCAATTTTCAAAGTTGCCAATTTTTGAAATTGGGAAGTGTAGATCTCTGAGTAATGGAACCTAGATGACTAAGACATAGTATCACAAGGCTTTGTGACTCTAATAAAGTAAATTTGACATTGATTACATAAAGCCGTAGATAGGACTGCATCTGCAACTGAATCTGAGAAGCTTCTTTGCAGGGGATCCTTATCAAGTGATTATATATCCAAGTCGTGGATTAGGTGTCTTTGTCTTTCCAGCTTCATGAATGATATATCTGATTGAGTATGCATGAAGATATCTGATTGTGTGGAACTCGGCATTGATTTGTATCTGCATACATAGAGTTAGTAGCACTGAATGTATTTGTCATATCAAAATCATATGGGAATAGAAATATGGAATTATGAAATTCCAACAGTAGCGTCGACCTCTACGAAACATCGGGCGAAGGAGAGACGCGATGCGTTAGCCGTGGCAGAGTCGGTGAAGAGGGGACGACCAATCGTGCTCGAAAGTTTATCGAGGATGGCGTTAGACCAAAACCGAAGGGGGAGCTGCGGAAACCTGACCCAGAGTGGCACCGACGAGAGTAGATCACGATCAAGGCTAATGTAAGGAGCCCAACGCCTCAGGACCAGGAGGCAACCATCAAGCAACCAAGGCCCACCATGAAGGATGTCGGCACAGTCCGCATCGGAGCTAAATTGTAAGAAAAAGAAGCCATTCTCCTTAGAGTGAAGATGGACCTCGGACGAAGTCTTCCAGGTCCTAGCCGTCCAAGACAAGAGGTGCCCATAGTATGGACGAGGACACACGAAGTACCCAACGAGGGTGTGCACCCATCTTCCCGAAGCAAGAGAAATGTCGTCCGGAAGGATGTTCACAAAAATACCGTCCCCAACGACGGAGGGGGGAGAAGTCCAGGGAGAGATTAGTGGAACCCGGGGGCCGGGGGGGCGCAGATAGCGCTGAAGGAGGTAGAAAAAACATAGGAGGAGCGAGGGATGGCGGGAGACGACGAGGGAGACATTTTGCCAAACACTTGGCGTGCACTAGATGTCGAAGGTGTGGGGCGAGCCACCAGGAGTGCCCTACCCTTGCTGGGCCGCGAAGGCAACGAAGGACGGCCAACACGGCCACGACCACTCCCATAACGGCCACTCCAACCATGTAAGTGGCCGCCGACCCTATCCACTAGCCCACCGTCATCAGAATGCGAGATGAACGGACCCAGGACAGAAGCTTGACGGCGACGATTAACTACGGGGATCCAAGGTTGATACATAACAGAGCTCTGAGGGGGGAAGACCTCACCGTCCGTCGGTGGAGACATGCCCATCTGCCAGGGGATCAGAACCCCATCGCCCGAAGGATCCACAGGCTGAGAAAGAGAGGTAAATCGGAAACACTGGAAAGGGGGGAAGCTCGGTACACGAAGGCGCCAAGGGGGGAAAGCATCAAGGGACCGTGCCGCTGCAGACCCAAGCGAAGGCCCGGGGAGCGCAGAAGCCGGAGGGGGGAGGGGGGTTTCAACGGCAGGGGGAAGGGTGTGGAGGGCAGGGGAGGGGTGGAGGGCATCGGGATGGACACCGGAGCAACGGCGGTGCCCCCGCCCTGCGGCGGCGCAGCGAATCGGGGAGGGGAACAGGACGCCAGCACAAAGCCCGAGGGAAGGGGGATGGGATATATATATATATATATATGACATTATCTATCTTTACTCACCCCCTCCACACACACACATCATATATATGATATATATATTTCTCACCTATAACCATATAGCATATCACCTATAATACTTTGTGTTTGGGTTTGCGTATATTTATCGATCACTAGAAAGTACCCGTGCATATAAGGCACATGGATCAAAGTCAAAACACACATTGATACATATCAAGATGGGCTACGCTTTAGGGATAGGGTTATGGTTAGTGTTAAGGTTAGAATGAGTCGCGGAGTGGAGTTTCCCCTATCATTTATTAGCATTTAAATTAAGTAGACTAGAACACAACATTGAGGGAATTGCATTTAACTCTATTATGGTGATATAATGGAACAACAAAGCTTGCACTAAATGTGGGTATTTCTAAGTAGTTTACAAAATGGGCATGAGTCAACTTGCATTTTACTGGATGCATTTGGAAGTTTGCATTTTATTGGTTTAATATTAATCTCAACTAAAAATTCCAACTTTCATGCTACTTAATGGTAAAAGTCCTACAACATTCTCAAACTAAAATTCATCTCACAAGTAGGGAGTCCTATCTCTTGGAAGTGGATGAAATCCTCCCCTCTTTCTCCTTCTGTAAACTTTAGGAATTTAGGGTTAGGGTTTCGTCTCATCATCCGATCGTTTTGAACCCTAGGGTTAGGGTTTGAGAGAGTGTGAGAGGAAGGGATGGAGGGAGGTATGGAGCAATGGAGGGAGTGAACTGGGCAGACTTCTGCCCAGAGCGCGTGCGCGACCTTCGCTTTCGGCCTGGTCACACGTGCACTCAATTGCACACTTGGTTTATGGACAAACTCAAATTTTGAAGCGTTACTTATCAAACTTAAATTTTATAATTGTTTCTTTTTATCCTCGTTTATTATTTTATTTATTTTACCGTCTAACATAATATTTTTTGGTAGGGCCAACATGACGATGGCGGGATTGGCAATGGAGGTCCTTTAGGACCTGAGGGTGGCGATGGCGATGGTGAGGGGAGAGGGATTGGGGGCGATGGTGGCGGTGGCGATGGATAGCGACGATGGCGGTGATGGCAGTATATAGCGGGCTTGGTGGCGATGGCGACGATGGAGGCGTTTGATGATGGCGATGGCGAGGCGATCGATAGTGATGATGCGTTCATGGGGATGCGGCGATAGCATTGGCATTATAGGGTGTTAGGATTTTATTTTTTAATGTTGGCATAAACATAATTTTAAACTGCGGTCGTTTGCTATGTACATATAATATATTTTATTTGATACATTGTTATCATTAAATGTTTGCATTTCCTTTTTAATATTTGTTTGCTTTATTTTGTTGTATATACAGGTACATATTTGTTTGTTATAAAATATTGTATATTATATAAAGAAAATACTGTAATTTTTTTAAAAAACAATTTATACTATCAGCCACGGACAAATCCTTGGCTGATAGCACGATATGGCCACGAAAAAGTCTGTGGCCATTAGGTATTGGCCACGGATTATGTGCACGAAATCGTCAATTTCGTGCACTAAATCCGTGGCCAATACCTAATGGCCACAGACATTTCTGTGGCTGATATGTATTTATGGCCACGAAAACATCCGTGGAAGATAGTTTTTCCCCATGGTTTGTGTGCACGGATTACATCAGCTTCGTGCCCATTATCCGTGGCCGATAAATATCGCCCACGAACCTTTTCATGGCCATAAATACATATCAACCATGGATTTGTCCGTGCCTGATACCTTTATATTGTTTTTTATTCGGATTATCGACCACGGACATCCGTGGGCATTAACCCATGGCAGATTATCGGCCACAGAAATGTCCGTGGGCAAACGGGGTATTAGCGGCTACGATATTGGCAACGGATTTTCGACCGCGGAATTTTTTTTTCATGGCCTTAACATACCAGCCATGAAAACCCGGCTTTCAGCCACAGATTTGTCCAGGCTGAAAGCCGATTATCTAGTAGTGTCATTCGAATTTTCCAATTCATATAGTTTTCTCCGTCAAACAAAGGTGGACGTTGACTGTTGAGTCCTTCAGAGTGGTGAGAAGTTGATGACATCGCCTTTTAACAAAGTTCTGATACCACGTGTAGGATCCCTGTGGATGGCAGACAATGCTAGAAGGGATAATGAATAGAGTTGTCACAAACAATAAACTTTTTCGTGAAAATGAAAAATCCTTCTACGAGTTGCCTAAGTCTCAAATTGAGTTTCCTCGAATTTGAACTTAATCAACAAAATATTAAGCTTGAATATAAGATGCAGCGGAATAAAATTCAAACGATAAATAATAAATGTGAGGGAGAGATCACAACGCAAATACATAGAATTTTATCCTAGTTTGGCGCAACCTTGGCCTACATCCAGTCCCATACTCACTTCGGGATTTACTCCACTATATTACAACATGCAATACATATTGAGTATTGGACTTCTCCCTACTTGGTGTTAATGATGAGCAAACATAAATACTTGTGACATATCCTCTATTTGCAGTTAATCCATTGCCTAAGCATATTATGAAGATCAATTAGCAATGGATGTCACTCAAAGATCAATGAAAGAAAGAAAAAATGGATTGGATGATCAAAGATGGTGATTGAAGCTCCTAGAAGACTTCAAGCTCATAATTTGGATAGAAAAGAGAGTTCAACATAATGTAATCTTCTTTTTCTCTTCTAGTATGTAGCTTAGAAGAAGAACTATGTTGGAGCACACACACATCTTCTTTATCGTCCTATGAAATCATTAGATCACTTTTCCTTAGACTCCAATTCATATTTCCCAAGGATGTGCATGTTGTGATTTCAACAGGCGACTGTTGAACGATTTACAGTCACTGACGTGCGTTTATATTTCATATATTTGCGCACATTTTCTTCCGTGTTTTTCCGTGTTTTTCCGCCGTCTTATATTCATTTTTTCATGTTTTCTTGTCTTCTTTCACTTTTCCGTGTTTTCCGTATTTTGCAGGAGTTTACTGGCATAGGGGACATAAAACGACGATATCGCAAGTCCCCGGAGCAACGGGAGGAGTCACGCGTGATCCAGGGGGTCAAACGACGATGATATCATCTTTCAGCCCCTCACCCGATCGGTTGGTCATCTTCAACCGATCGGGTGATGCACGCGTGCACCACCCAGACGCAGCTTGGAGCTCACAAGAAGTCACCCGGTCGGTTCAGTGACCGGGCAAAAGCCCAAACTCTCTGGAAATCGAAGCTGATTACCAACCGATCGGGTGACCTTCACCCGATCGGTTCACCTGTAGCTGAATCTCAAAGGCCAAGACACAGTCAGCTCAACCGGCCTCCTCACCCGACGGCACCAAGATCCAACCGGTCACATTCATATGTCAAACGACCGGGTGAAGATGACCGGGTGAAGTCCCGCATTGCGCTGTGAAAGTTTGGAGCAGGTCACCCGATCGGTTGACTTGTCAACCGATCGGGTGATATCTTTTCCTATATATAGAACCCTAGGTTTTCCAGAAACGGGAGTTAGTTATTTTTTGCTGTTTTCTTCATTTGTGACGGCTGTAATTTCCCAGTTTTTGTAAGTTTTCAGATCTTTGTCAAACTTTAGTATTATCTTAATTGCTTTACTACCATTGCATTTCTATTGTCTGATCATGATTTTTACGGTCGATTTTTGTTTAGATCGTTTTTTACTAAATATGTGTGAGTAGTTCCCAAATCTGGGATTATGGCGGAAACCCCTTCGTGGTCTCTTCCCGATGCGTCCATAGGGCTAGGAAATCGATAGGGATTAGGAATCTAACGGTTACGCGGGGTGTTTTATTTTCATCGGCGGGAAAAAGACCACCTTTGACCGTTGGGCCAAGGGGGAATAAACTTGGCGGTTGACTCCCTAGCCATAGCTCACGCCCTTAGCGTAGACGCCGAATCCTAGCGCGCGGGAGCGACAGGATGAGACGTTGGGAGTTATCGTTGCGAGCTTAGTGCTCTCAGATTCGATCAGTGTTAATGGACACGGGAGTGCCCACTGATCGAACCCGGGAAGTCCGGTGTATCATCCTGGGCACCGACCGGAATATCGGGCCCATGGGACACCGGTACCACTTTCAGAGGCAACGTCTCACCATTAGACCCTAATTCCGATCACTATCCTACCCGTAGGCCACATCAGCGAGAATCGCACGATGGGGTGGAAACCAAAGTCCCGGGTTTTCCCTTTATATTGTCTATACCTTGCATTCCATTTACCGTGACAACCCATCATTTGATCCGGGCTAGCTCGCCCATGGGGTGATTTTGATCCTCTTTGACACAAGCACATCCACGCCTCCCTGAGTTCGACCCCCAAGCCACACTACAACACCATGCGCTTGCGGTTACAAATATTTAAATCTCACGCCCACAATCGTATTATTGCACACATCTAGCACGCATTGGCGGGGGGTGTCAAGCTTTATGGCGCCGTTGCTGGGGAGGCAACGTGCTTGTTATTTTTGGATTTCATGAACCCTTGTGTCTAGCTCTCATCCCTACCTCGCGATAATTTTCGCATTCTTCTTTTTCCCTTTTTATTTTCTTATTTTTATTTTTATTTTTATTTCTTATCTTATCTGTTTCTTTCCCACTTTTCTCTTCACGGGTGTTTGTTGTTTTTCATGCGCAGGAGTTCAAGATGTCTCGACGACTTGATCCCCGTTGATCCAGAGATAAATGCCACCCTAAGGCATTTGGCCACTGAGAAACGAAGAAGAGAGGATCCTGAAGCCATGGGGAAGAACACCCCGCCTCACAAGTCCCTGCTAGAGTACTCGATGCCTTCCATCGATTCCACCTCCGACATCCGTCCTCCAGCTATTACGGCCCAAAGCTTCGAGCTTAAGCCATCTTTGGTGACGTGGATCCAGCAGGATCAATTTTTGGGTGCACCCATGGAGAGCCCGATTGAGCATTTAGACTCCTTCTTGGAGAAATGTGACACCTTCCAGATAAACAGTGTCACAACTGAGGCGATCCGACTGAAGCTGTTCTCCTTCTCCTTGCAAGATAAGGCCAAGCTATGGCTTAGGGGGAAGGACCCGAATACATTCAACACCTGGGAGAAGCTCTCAAATGCTTTTCTGACGAAGTTCTTTCCTTCGGGGAAGACCATGAAGCTGAGGAGTGAGATCTCCTCCTTCTCCCAGGCCAGCCACGAGTCATTGCATGTGGCTTGGACGAGATACAAGGAGATGCAGAGAAGATGTCCCCACCATGAGCTCCCCAAGTGGCAGATCATAAATCTGTTTTATAATGGGTTGAGGGACGATTTAAAATCTTCTATGGATGCCGCGGCTGGAGGGTCCTTTATGTCGAGAAGCGAGGAATATGTCGGACAGATTCTGGAAAATATGGCATCCAACAATGAACGGTGGTGTGACGAGAGAGCCACACCTAGATCCGGGGGCATTCATAGGGTCGAGGATGTCGACAAATTGTCAAGCAAGTTTGACTTGCTGTCGACCCAGATCTCCGCATTGATGGCAGGCGCCAGTGGCACCGGTTCACAACAGATTGCTGCGGTGGAGTCCGAAGTTTTTGGAGAGTTCGACGGTGGTGACATCTCACCACCGTTGGATCAGGCGAGCGCATTATTTTACAATCCTACAGGGAATGCGCCTTTTCCACCACGAACCAACTCCAACCCGGCCTACTCTCCCAACAACCGGAATCATCCCAACCTTAGCTACCGAGCGCCTTATCAACAGCCAGCTCAGCAACAACAGCAGATATATCAGCCGGGTAGGCCCCAGCAGCAGTTTCAGCAGCAGCAATTTCAGCAGCAACAACCTCCACAACAGTATCAACAGTATGCTCCTAGGAATCAGCAGCCCACCCAGCAGCAATACGGCCAGCAGAGGGCCATTTCTCCGGTTGAGTCCCTCTTGACTCAATACATCGCCAACCAGGAGAAGATAAATCTGAAGCTGGAGATGGGACAAAGAGTCCTCACTGATCAGGTGACCCAGCTGGGGTTGCAAGTGGTGAACGTTCAGAGACCACATAATTTATTACCGCCACAGCCTGAGGTGAACCAGAGGGGGGTAAATCGGACCCTGGCGCTTACGCATGAGCATGAGAACGTGTCTGCCATCGTCTTGAGGAGCGGAACGCAAATACCCACGAGAATGCCCCCCCAAAGGACCGGAAGCACCGTTGGTCGCGGAACGACCAATTGAGAAATTAAATGACGACGGTGCTTTGTCGCCCAAGCCAACTACTCCGGAGGGAGTTCATAGAGAGGAGAAGAAAAAGGATGAGGAAGGAAACCTAATAGTATTCAAGCCCGTTGTGCCTTTCCCACAACGGCTTGCCCAAGCCAAAATTGATGAGAAGTATGGCAAATTTTTTGCCATGGTGAAAGATCTGAGCTTACAAATCCCCTTCCTCGAGGCCATCGAGACAATTCCCTCATATGCCAAATTTCTGAAAGACTTGGTGACACGGGGATCTAGAAAAGAGAAAGTCGTGTTAACGGCGGAGTGCAGCGCCCTCATTCAGTGCGCAAATCCGCCCAAGCTCAAGGACCCGGGAAGTTTCTCCATCCCTTGCTCTATTGGGGAAGTGCAAATCCAGAGGGCGCTCATCGATCTAGGAGCGAGCGTCAGCTTAATGCCCCTATTGCTGTACAAGAGAATAAGGATGGGAGACTTAGAGCCCACCGGCATGACATTACAACTTGCTGACCGTTCGGTCAAGTACCCGGTGGGAGTAGTGGACGACCTCCCCGTCGATGTGAGAGGAGTACAAGTACCGGTTGATTTTGTGGTGATGGAAATGCCGGAAGACAAGCACACTCCTATTATCCTGGGACGGCCCTTTATGGCAACCGCCGGAGTTTTGATAGACGTGAAGAATGTGAAGCTTTCCCTCAATGTCGCCAAGAAAGAGTCGAATTTGACTTAGGCATGTCGATGAAGCACCCAAACCCCCCAGACGATCCTAGTATCAGTGTGCTGGAGAACGAAGAAGATAGAGCTATTGAAACAAGTGCCTGGGAAGTACTCTCGAGGAATCCCTCCGATAGCTTGGGGGACCTTGGAGAGCAAGTTGGCTCCCCAAAGAATGAAGTTGCTAATGAGGCGGTCGTGCGACGTGTGACCCCTCCCGGGTTCCCTAAGGCTCCTCATACGAGGAGAAAAGGGAAAGAACCCATGGACCTCACCGGTGATAAGGTCCGGATCCTGAAAAAGATGGCGGTAGGCGCCAATTTGAGGGAGAAGCCCCCGGATCCTTTCGACAAAGGGAGGGTAGTTGAACAAATCTTCTTACAGCTGCCGACTACACTAATAGCCACAAGCTCTGGAGTTGAAGAGATGCCGAATTTTGGGCATCACCCATACCGCCCACCGTGAACATCATCAACGGGCGTCGAGCTAAACGACGTTAAACAAAAGCACTTCATGGGAGACAACGCATGCTCTAAACTTTTATTTCAATTTTTAGGATTATTTTTAACTTTATTTTATCTATTTTTATAAATAAATCCAGCCGCAAGAACTTCCGTTGTGGAACTTAGGCGATTTGTGGGTTTTTGCAGAAAACAAGGCCCCACCCGATCGGTTGATAACTCAACCGATCGGTTGGGATGTATCAGCTAACGACCGTGTCTGCCACTGAATGAACCGACCGGGTGAGAAAAGAAGAGACCGGTTGGCAGACCGGGTGACCTGGGGAAACTCTCTGGAAAATTTCAGGGATTTGTCAACCGATCGGGTGACAAGAATCAAGACCGGTTGAGGGACCGGGTGAGAAACCCTAAACTTTTGGGAAAATCTGTGGAGCGACCAACCGATCGGATGAGTTATCACCCGACAGGTTCGCCTGTAGCGTTTTTCAGCTTAAAACTTCGACCTAAAGTCAACCGACCGGGTGACTTATCACCCGATCGGTTTGACTTAAAGCCTATAAATATCCCCCGACCCACCCGTTCACAGCCCCTCGCCCGATCGCCTTCTTCGCCGTCGTTTCGCCTTCCAACTTCTCCCAACGGCCGAAAACTCCCCTCCCACTTCCTCCACTCCTCCATTAGCCTCTCTCTCCACCTCCCCCTTGCATTTCTCCATCTCTTTCTCTCTCCCCCTTTCATATTTCGCAACTTTCTAGCCCTAATCCACAATATCCACCCCTCTTTCGAATTTTTGCTGAAAAAGATTGTCGCAGCTCCTCACTTCTCCCATTGCACGGCATTGGGTCAACTACAAGCGAAGAACTCGAATATCTACTGGGTAACTTCGCTCCACTTCTCGAATTTCAATTTTTACCCTAGATATTTATCTTTCTTGATTGTTCGTGTGTGTGCACTTCGATAGTATTTTACACTCATTTGCATCACTCACACGCACACATGGCCCGGGAGAGAGATAAGGGGAAGGGTATCTTGCGGGAGGATGAACCGTCTCGAAAGAGACATAAACAAACATGTCCTCCTCCCCTCACACTTGAACTGACACTAGCCCCTCCCCCACCTATCATCCCCCTGTGGACCCCATGTTGGGCCCGCATGGGTACCTATTTAGGAACCAAGAGCAGAAAGACTTACTACCATATACTAGATGCTCAGGGGCATCTATCAACCAAGTTTGCCAACACCCAATCACTCGTCGACCTCGGTGTCTTCACCGAGGTCGAGCTCTTTTTGCTAACCTTGGTTGGTTGGCCTTCATGAATGCCTCTGCGGTATCCTACCCGTCACTCACCCTTGAATTCCTTTCCTTCCTCGTTTGTGAGTCGGGGTCGACCGTCACTTTCCGGGTGCGTAACCAAACCATCCGCACCAACCTGGATACCATCAACGATATATTTGGTTTCCCTATTCTTGGGAATGACGCTATCCGACACTACGGATACCCCCAGGAATTTAACGTCGATAACTTTTGGTTTCGCCTCACCATACTCCCTCGCTATCCCCGGGGTAAGGCCAAGGCCTCCTCCATCATCCATCCCATATTTCGTCTGGCCCATAGGATCATATCCTCTGCATTTTTCCCGCGGGATGAGTCAGGCACCGTGACTATCCCCGACCTTTTTATTCTCTGGGCCATGACTTTCCCCTTTGTTTGTGATAATGATGGAGTTAGCTTTAGGGCCACTACTGTCCCTGTTCATGCCGGCGATTGGCTTGTTTACAAGCTTCTCGAGATTAGCAGGGCCGGGAAGGGCAAGATCTGTTAGGGGGGCATTATCGCTATTATTGTTTCTTCCCCACAGTTTAACATTCTCATCCCCCAAAATCTTCCTACTGCCACAGGACCCTCACGTCTAGATCTTGACGTCCTGCGGCACATTCATATGATTAGGCCCCGCCCCGATGGGCGTTTCGAATTCAATTACGGCCACCCCCCTCGCCCCTACACCATTCTCCCCAACCCCGCTCGCATGACTGTTACTATCGTGGCGGATTGGACTTTTCCGCCAGATCCTGAGTTTCTTGCGGGGTTGCACCTTCCATTCTTTCCCCCGGACGCACGCAGACCACCTTCCCCTGCCACCCACTTAGGCGAGCAGGATACTCCTGCGTCCTGGGGAGATATCGGGGCTGGCCCGAGTCACCCTGTTTCTGCTCCTGGTCCCATCACTTCTGAGCACCTTTTTGCGGCCATCTCTGGCCTTGTGTCTAGTGCCGGCATGACCACTGCCGTTGGCACTACTTCCACATCACCTGCCGGCACCACTTCCACTTCACGTCAGTACACTTCCTTTGGTCGCCGCCAGGTCTCTGCCTGTCTTGCTCTCGAGAGGGAGGTCGCAGCCCTCCGTGATCTTGCCATGTCCTCTGCCCCCTCGGACCCTTCACCGTCCTCCTTTCTCACTCACCCACGCTTCCTCACACTTGAGAGGAACGTGGCCACCATCCTTCGCCTTCTCACTCACCTCCACAGACCACCACCACCCACACCACCACCCTCACCACCACCTTCACCGCCTCGACGATCTTCTCCTCTACCCTCACAAACATCCCCACCCCCATCACCTCCACCATCCCACCCATCCCCACCTCCCCCACCCCCACCTAGGCGATCATCTCCACCTCCCATATCTATTCCCATCCCCGTATCCACTTCTACTCTCATGACCACTTCTATCGCACCCACACCACCTTCTACCTCCTCCACTGTCACTTCATATGTGCGCTGCAAGAAATTGCCGGTGCGCTCCAAATCTCTCCCACCCCCACCCACTACCATCACCATCACATCTTCTCTCCCCATTTCTATCCCTTATACCACCGCTTTGATCGCCGTACTTCCACCACCACCTACCTCCACCGACACTCTACCCATCGTTCACACCACCACTGCACCTATTCCCCCACCTCTGTCCCCACTTCTCCGCACACCCCCCGCATCCCCCGACCACCCAGCCACACCCTCTTCCGAAGAGGGCGAGGACTCGCCTTCTACTGATTTTTGATTCCACTTTGATTTTTCCCCCTGCATATCTCTGCACTTTCACGATCATATCTCATTGCTAGCATTGTCAGGTCTAGCTTGGGGGAAGTCTATTTTGCTGTGTTGTCGTGTTTTGTTTTCCTTGTGTGTGTGCTTGTTTTATTTTTTGTGTGTCGTGTCATAATTCTTTCTTTCTTTCTTTTTCTATTTCTATGTCGTGTGGTTTGATTGTGATTTTCCCTTTATTTTCAGGTTTGTATCTGTGTTTTCCATGTTTTTCATTTCTTTTTGTGTCAGTGCGTATTCCCCCCCCCCCATTTTCATTGCCCTCCCGTACTCACTCTTATTGCATTGAGGGCAATGCAAACTTCAGCTTGGGGGAGTCGCACTTTGTGCGTCATTTGAGTCTTTCTTTTTCGTTTTTGTGTCGTTTTCATCGTGTTATAAATTTTTCTTTTCTTCTTTTTATCTCTTTCTCCTAGAGATGAACCCTATGATGAATTGCCACAAAATCACACACACCTAGCATGGCATCGATAATTACACTCACTAGCCCTAGGATATCGAGTCCCCCTGCATTTCACGCATCGTGGGTCCACTTAGCTTTTTATGAGTCGTGTGTCGTGCCTAGCTGTTTGGTGTGCTTCTGCTTTGTGATTTTACTTTATATACCTGTCCAGGAATGACCCCTAGATTATCACGCTTCGATATGAATAATGCGGTATTTGCTTCTCTTGTCTATTTCTGTATGCATGACTATACATATCGTATGCTTCATTTCGCATGTGTCAGGGTTTCACAATTAAGGACTAGGATAACCCATTTATCCCATGCTCTAATTAGCGAGAATGTTTCCTTTGCCCAAGTGTTTAGATTCCGACTTCTTTTTTGTTTTACTTGGTGCAAATCCCCTCGTCGTGTACCGTTCTCCCACTTGGGAGAGTACACATGTGTATAGCCAAAAAAACCCAAAATCCAAAAAAAAGGTGAAAAGAAAAGAAAAACCCAAAAAGAAGAGAAAAGAAAAGAAAGATAAAAACTGTATAGCCACAAAAACAAAAAATATACAAATACCCAAAACCCAAAAAAAATTCCCGTGTGAATATCTTTTTATACTTGCCGAGAATAAATGGAAGGCGAGAATTTGCACCGAGTGTTCTTCTCCACATCATCTCAACCCCCATTGGTTTCGAAAACACTTAGCTTAGGAACTTTTTAGCTATTATCTAGGCTTTAGTGTGGTGATTTCCTTAACCCTAGTTGTAGAGCCCCTGACGCATGATATGTTTCGATTCTCTCTCTATTCTCATGCATGCTTGAACTATATATTCACCGCTTTATTCAATTCGAATCGATATTTGGGTCGTTTCCTAGATTTGTGTATATCGAGCTTTATCGTACATCATAGATAGTGACACCGTCTGCTAGCACATGACCACACTCACTTGCGCTTCACCGCGTGGGCCCACGGCACTTGTCTGGACTCGTATTCCTTGGTTTAGTGATGTGATTTGGCGTTTGCTTGCTTGGTGTGTCGTTTTTGATTTTGTTGGCCCTGACGGGCGATCTAGGATATAGAGTTTTCTTTTTCTCGCTTTCTCTTTATTTTCTCTCTCCGAGCTCTTACTCTCACTCGTCTTTCTCGAGGACGAGGAAGAGTTCAGCTTGGGGGATTTTGACGTGCGTTTATATTTCATATATTTGCGCACGTTTTTTCCGTGTTTTTCCGTGTTTTACCGCCGTCTTATATTCGTTTTTTCATGTTTTCTTGTTTTCTTGTTTTCTTTCACTTTTCTGTGTTTTCTGTATTTTGCAGGAGTTTACTGGCATAGGGGACATAAAACGACGATATCGCAAGTCCCCGGAGCAATGGGAGGAGTCATGCGTGATCCAGAGGGTCAAACGACGATGATATCATCTTTCAGCCCCTCACCCGGTTGGTTGGTCATCTTCAACTGATCGGGTGATGCACGCGTGCACCGCCCGGACGCAGCTTGGAGCTCACAAGAAGTCACCCGGTCGGTTCAGTGACCGGGTCAAAAGCCCAAACTCTCTAGAAATTGAAGCTGATTACCAACCGATCGGGTGACCTTCACCCGATCGGTTCACCTGTAGCTGAATCTCAAAGGCCAAGACACGGTCAGCTCAACCGGCCTCATCACCCGACGGCACCAAGATCCAACCGGTCACATTCATATGTCAACCGACCGGGTGAAGATGACCGGGTGAAGTCCCGCATTGCGCTATGAAAGTTTGGAGCAGGTCACCCGATTGGTTGACTTATCAACCGATCGGGTGATACCTTTTCCTATATATAGAACCCTAGGTTTTCCAGAAACGGGAGTTAGTTATTTTTTGCTGTTTTCTTCATTTTGTGACGGCTGTAATTTCCCAGTTTTTGTAAGTTTTTAGATCGTTGTCAAACTTTTGTATTATCTTAATTGCTTTGCTACCATTGCATTTCTATTGTCTGATCATGATTTTTACGGTCGATTTCTGTTTAGATCGCTTTTTACTAAATATGTGTGAGTAGTTCCCAAATCTGGGATTTTGGCGGAAACTCCTTCGTGGGCTCTTCCCGATGCGTCCATAGGGCTAGGAAATCGATAGGGATTAGGAATCTAACGGTTACGCGGTGTGTTTTATTGTCATCGGCGGGAAAAAGACCGCCTTTGACCGTTGGGCCAAGGTGGAATAAACTTGGCGGTTGACTCCCTAGCCATAGCTCACGCCCTTAGCCTAGACGCCGAATCCTAGCGCGCGGGAGCGGCAGGATGAGACCTTGGGAGTTATCGTTACGAGCTTAGTGCTCTTGGAGTCGATCAGTGTTAATGGACATGGGAGTGCCCACTGATCGAACCCGGGAAGTCCGGTGTATCATCCTGGGCACCGACCGGAATATCGGGCCCATGGGACACCGGTACCACTTTCAGAGGCAACGTCTCACCATTAGACCCTAATTCCGATCTCTATCCTACCCGTAGGCCACATCAGCGAGAATCGCACGATGGGGTGGAAACCAAAGTCCCGGGTTTTCCCTTTATATTGTCTATACCTTGCATTCCATTTACCGTGACAACCCATCATTTGATCCGGGCTAGCTCGCCCATGGGGTGATTTTGATCCTCTTTGACACAAGCACATCCACGCCTCCCTGAGTTCGACCCCCAAGCCACACTACAACACCGTGCACTTGCGGTTACAAATATTTAAATCTCTCGCCCCCAATCGTATTATTGCACACATCTAGCACGCACAAGCGGGGGGCACCAAGCTTTATTCAATTCGAATCGATATTTGGGTCATTTCCTGGACTTGTGTATATCGAGCTTTATCGCACATCGTAGACAGTGACACCGTCTGCGAGCGCACGACCACACTCACTCGCGCTTAATCGCGTGGACCCACGGCACTTGTCTGGACTCGTATTACTTGGTTTAGTGATGTGATTTGTCATTTGCTTGTTTGGTGTGTCGTTTTTGATTTTGTTGGCCCTAACGGGTAATCTAGGATATATATTTTTCTTTTTCTCGCTTTCTCTTTATTTTCTCTCTCCGAGCTCTTACTCTCACTCGTCTTCCTCGAGGACGAGGAAGAGTTCAGCTTGGGGGATTTTGACGTGCGTTTATATTTCATATATTTGCGCACGTTTTCTTCCGTGTTTTTCCGTGTTTTATCGACGTCTTATATTCGTTTTTTCGTGTTTACTTGTTTTCTTTCACTTTTCCGTGTTTTTCGTATTTTGCAAGAGTTTACTGGCATAGGGAACATAAAACGACGATATCGCAAGTCCACGGAGCAACGGGAGGAGTCACGCGTGATCCAGGGGGTCAAACGACGATGATATCATCTTTCAGCCATTCACCCGGTCGGTTGGTCATCTTCAACCGATCGGGTGATGCACACGTGCACCACCCGGACGCAGCTTGGAGTTCACAAGAAGTCACCCGGTCGGTTCAGTGACCGGGTCAAAAGCCCAAACTCTCTGGAAATCGAAGCTGATTGCCAACCGATCGGGTGACCTTCACCCGATCGGTTCACCTGTAGCTTAATCTTAAAGGCCAAGACACGGTCAGCTCAACCGGCCTCCTCACCCGACGGCACCAAGATCCAACCGGTCACATTCATATGTCAACCGACTGGGTGAAGATGACCGGGTGAAGTCCCGCATTGCACTGTGAAAGTTTGGAGCAGGTCACCCGATCGGTTGACTTGTCAACCGATCGGGTGATATCTTTTCCTATATATAGAACCCTAGGTTTTCCAGAAACGGGAGTTAGTTATTTTTTGCTGTTTTCTTCATTTTGTGACGGCTGTAATTTCCCAGTTTTTGTAAGTTTTCAGATCTTTGTCAAACTTTAGTATTATCTTAATTGCTTTACTACCATTGCATTTCAATTGTCTGATCATGATTTTTACGGTCGATTTCTGTTTAGATCGCTTTTTACTAAATAGGTGTGAGTAGTTCCCAAATCTGGGATTTTGGCGGAAACCCCTTCGTGGGCTCTTCCCGATGCGTCCATAGGGCTAGAAAATCGATAGGGATTAGGAATCTAACGGTTATGCGGTGTGTTTTATTGTCATCGGTGGAAAAAAGACCGCCTTTGACCTTTGGGCCAAGGAGTAATAAACTTGGCGGTTGACTCCCTAGCCATAGCTCACGCCCTTAGCGTAGATGCCGAATCCTAGCGCGCGGGAGCGGCAAGATGAGACGTTGGGAGTTATCGTCGCGAGCTTAATGCTCTCGGAGTTGATCAGTGTTAATGGACACGGGAGTGCCCACTGATCGAATCCGGGAAGTATGGTGTATCATCCTGGGCACCGACCGGAATATCGGGCCCATGGGACGCCGGTGCCACTTTCAGAGGCAACGTCTCACCATTAGACCCTAATTCCGATCGCTATCCTACCCGTAGGCCGCATCGACGAGAATCACACGATGGGGTGGAAACCAAAGTCTCGGGTTTTCCCTTTATATTGTCTATACCTTGCATTCCATTTACCGTGACAACCCATCATTTGATCCGGGCTAGCTCACCCATGGGGTGATTTTGATCCTTTTTGACACAAGCTCATCCACGCCTCCCTGAGTTCGACCCCCAAGCCACACTACAACACCGTGCGCTTGCGGTTACAAATATTTAAATCTCACGCCCCCAATCGTATTATTGCACACATCTAGCATGCATTGGCGGGGGGCGTCAGTCACCTGTCTCAAAACGATCGATTGTGATTTGTTCTACAGTCGCCTGTTATGCACATACTTAATCAATTGATTTTTGGGCTTTCTAAACTTTAACTTCTTCAAGCGACTGCTGTACATTTTACAGGCGCCTGTCCAAGAGATAGTCGACTGTTATTTGTTAATCAATCACATGTCTATCTTCAGCCTAAAGATCATTTTCATTTTTCATATGGCCAGTTGACTGATGTTGTCTTTACAGTCTCCTGTCCAAGGCACAGTCGACTGTCAATGCTTCAAAAGTCCCGTGTCCATGAATCCTCTGCAGAATCTGCTCTCTGGAATGTTTAACATTTTAGTGCCAGTCGGCTGATGTTGTATTTACAATCGCCTGTCCAATGGCACAGTCGAATGTCAATGCTTCAACAGTCATCTGTCTTTGAGCTCTCAGCAGATTCAGATCTCTGGAAAATTTCAGGTTTTGTGACAGTCGACTGAAGTTAGTTTCACAGTCGCCTGCCCATGGCACAGGCACCTGTGTGTTCCACATCAGTCGCCTGTCCTGTCTTCCCAGAGCCTTCTGAGATTTTTTCAGCTTACCCAAATTGCGGCAAGTCGCCTGTAGAAGGATTTACAATCACCCGTTGGATTTACATGCGCATGTCTTCTCTTCATCAGTCGACTGTCCATGTGGTAAGTTACCATTTGAATTCTCACCTACCCTTTGACACCGTGCAACAGTCGACTGTGTTTTGTTCAATAGTAGACTGTCGCATGTGTAAGTTCTATCCGTTGGCTTTTTCTTCACAGATTTCAAAGGGGGTTTTGGGGATTTAGTTTGAGCGTTTTGAGAAACCTATAAAGGCAGCCTCTACTGTTCCATTGAGAGGCTACTTACTTGACACACTCATCTATTGAAACCCTAAGCTTTCATCTTTAAGCTTGTCAAGCTCTCAAATCCTAAAGCCATAGAATTCCAATCTTTTCTTCTCTTGCTCTCCAACCTAGAATCAAAGAGATATCTTCTAGGCAATTGGTGGTGAAAGAGAAAGGGATTTCCTCTCTTCCAAGAGAGACATCAACACACAACACACTTGCTCTTTCAAGTTCTACTTCAAGGCATAGGTGATTGTAAGTGTTGTCATTTCAATATTTCATAACTTTCGTTATTTGATTAACTCCCGGTTTGTGAGAGTGGTTTGCTTACTCCCAAGTTGTGGGAGTCAAGGACATCGAGTGTATTTCGATTTCACTTGTAGGGTTGCTACAAGTGGGTTTAAAGGAAATCTCAAGTTAGGGTTCTAACTTGACTATCCGGTGGTATCCAGGTGGAAGGGACGTAGGATTACCAGGAACAAGTCGGGAGTTGACTTCGGTAATCCAAACCATTGAAACATCTTTGTGTTGGCATTGTTTTAATTTAGGGTTTATTTACATTCCGCACTATTTGTTGTTTATGAATTTAATTTGGTGTAATTAACATTTTAAATTATATAAACATTATTCAACCCCGCTTCTAGTGTTTTCTTCATAGCCATGGACCTTACAATTGGTATCAAAGCATTGGTTTATAGCTATGGCATCCACCACCACCAACGTTCCTACACCAACTTCGTACAACAATCACGAACATGATGGTGTGTCTACCGTCTTCGAAGGACAATCAACGGTTCGTCCTCCGTGTTTCATTGGCACGAATTTTGGATATTGGAAATGCCAGATGGATATGTTTCTGATGAGTTCTTCTCTTTGGAGAAGCCTCCACAATGAATACATGGAACCATATGAAGAGGATTTTGTCAAATAGACTCCCTCCGAGAAGCCCGCCGAAGTGAACAACACCAAGGCAATAAACGCTCTTCATTGTGCATTGGATCCGGATGAGTTCAACAAGATATGCACATGTAAGAGTGCATATCAAATTTGGAACCATCTAGTCTTTACCCACAAGGGAACGAATAAGGTAAAATTGTCCAAACTATATGTTGCTGTACAAAATTTCGATTTATTTCATATGCAGGAAAATGAGAGCAATGTAACGATGTACATACGTTTCACCGACATCACCAATGAACTTGAAGCTCTTGGACAAGTCTACATGCAACAAAAGAAGGTGAGAAAGATAATAATGGAAATGACCTCCAAATGGGAAAGAAGAGCTATCGCCATTGAGGAGGTCAATGACATAAAGAACTACACCGTGGTAAATCTCATCGGTACTCTCATGTCTTACGAAGTAAGAAGGGAGAACCGATTGAAGATTCGAGCAATGATGAACCCTACAGAGGCCAAGAAGAAAGATTTAGCATTTAAGGCTAATTCTTCATCCTTCGATAGTGAAGAATCAGAGAACGAGAGGGACTTGGAGAAAATGGCACAAATGGTTAAGAAGTTCCAACGCTTCTTTCGCAAAGGTAAATTTTCCTCCAAGAATAAATTTGATTCCACTAACAATACTTCATCTCTTTGTTTTAAGTGTAACAAGCCAGGGCACATCAAGAAGGATTGCCCAAAGCTGAGAAACAAAGAAAAGTGGAAAGCTCCAAAGTACCACAATTCCGACAAATGCAAGAAAAATAAAAAGAAAGGACTTGTCGGTAAGTTCGATGATTCACACGGAGATTCCTCAAGCGAATCCAAGGATGAGAAGGGTGAAAGTGCCTATATGTGTTTCATGGCCCCAGAAGATCCACTCTCTGATGAGAGTGACAGCGACATTGATGAACCAGATGTAACAATGGATGAACTTCGTAGTGCTAACGAAGAACTATTTTCTAAATATCAATCTCTTATGCTTAGATATACTAGTTTAAGAAATTAAATGTTAGTAAACCATCCATGCCATGCATTATCAACAATGACACCATTGTTGATACACTTACACTTGAGAAAGCCTCTTTGGTTTCTCAAAATGACATATTGAGAAATTACGTGAATTCCCTCAAATCTCAACTAGATCAAACGTATCCTAAGGATAGTATTGATCTAGCTTCACAAAACACACAATTGGGTATTGAGAATGATTCTCTTAAAACCCACGTGCACGAGCTCAAAACATGGGTTTCCAACTTGGATACCAATATTTCTTCTCTTAAGGAGAAATATGAGCTCATGTCCTCCCGAGTTATGAGATTTAACAAAGGGAAAGGACAATTGGATGATTTGCTCATAAACCAATTTCCGGCCACACATCGTGTTGGACTTGGTTATGTGGAAGGGAATGCATCCAATGCTCGCACCTCCTATAGTGGTGTAACTATATATTTTGTGAGGCCATCCTCCGGTGCATCCACAAGTGGTGTCAAAATCACTATTGGTACCAAACCTACCAAGAACGTCACCACTTCACAATCTCTTCCTTTTGGGAAGAAACCCACTAAGGGTGGAAACCAAAAGAGAGGTCATGCTTATATGTACACAAACTTTCATCCACATAAGAAATATCATACTTCACAAGTGGACACTCATGACACTTTTTATGCTACATACCCATGGACACGTGCAAACCCACACATGAGAAATACTCATGCGACACGCTCATATGCTCATATGCATTATTCTTCCATGTATGCACATCCACCTTATGTTATGCATGCTCCATATGTTTCATATAACAGGCATGTTCCTAAGTTTGCATACAACCCATATATGTCCAATGCTTATCCACCTCCATCTTCATATGCTAAAAATCATGTTCCTAGGAAGCATGCACCACATAGAAATCAATCAATTGTGCATGCAACTAGGAAAAGGACACCAAAACATGTACAATTTGGGCTCCTAAGAACACAAGCATAAATGATAGGAATGCTTATGTTGATTCCTATTTTAATGATGTAATAAATAGTGGTACTTATATTGGAAAGCAAAAGTCCACTTGGACTTGGCTTCCAAAGGGCTAATCCCCTTGGACCCAACAAAAATTGGATACCATGAGCTTATGGTATATTATGTAGGTACCCAAGTGTAACGGCCGCTTTCCGACCGTTCGTATTTTTCCTGCGTGCACGTGCTTTATCGTGCACGTATTTTATTTGGTTGTTTTTGAGCTCCGGCATTTGCGATGTGAAATGCCATTGCGATCGTTTCGGGGAGTTGGATTTTATTGTAACTTTTGGGAACGTCTTTCACGGCTCGTTTTCTCGCAAAACGACTTTGAATGATAGGGGCGTTTTAGTCACTTGACTCAAAACGCCGTTCCCAATTTTACGTAAGTTCTCGGTAGGTGTCACGCACGATCAGGCTTCGTAGATCTGTGCGTCTCGTCTCCACGATCGCCCTGGTATTTTCGGATCATTTTCCGACGTCCGGTTTGAGAGTTATCGCCCGGATAAATCTGGACCGTTGATTGCCCTGATCAATTTCGAAATTTAAATTGATTAGCCAAATCTGGCTTTATCCCAAATTAATTGCACAAGAATCTTTCCTAAACTGTCTACTCTATTGACCCCTAGACTTTCCCCAAACTGTACTCCCTATCTCTCTATCTTCCCCCACTTAACCCAAAATTCCCTTGTTAAATATCAAATTAACTATTATTAAAAACCCTATGTTGTATTTCCTATTCACGTGAGAACCCAAGCTAGGGTTTTGTTGTACCCAGCCGCCACCAAGTAACATTTTCCCCTCGATATCCCTCTCTCTCCCTCGTTGCAAACCCCGCAGGCGCTGCCCTCGTCTCCGGCACAGCCAACTCAACGCCGACCACCCACCTCGTCGCCCTCGCCCCTCCTCGGCCCCCCGCGACGCCGGTGAGCTGCAGCGGAGCGCTGCTGCATTCTGCACAACGTCGACCCCGCCCTCCTGCGACCCCGTCGGCTTCTCCGACACTCGAGCGCCGCCGTAGAGCCCCGCACCGTCCGCCGACGACCCACAACGCCGCAGCCTGCCTCCACGACATCGCCTCAGCCGTAGCTGCCCGGCCTCCCCTTCGCTCGAGCAGGCCGCAGCAGCAGCAGATCCGCTGCTGCTGCTGTTTTCCATCGCCGCTCGACGGCCAGCTCCGCCGGAGGCCTCCCCTAGTCGCCGTCGACGCCTCCCTCAGACACCCTCGCCTGCGCTCAGCCCCCTTGGCCACCCGCCTCCGACTAAGACGCCGTGGGCCGTCTCTTTTTGCG
This sequence comes from Scilla litardierei, assembly GCA_030789695.1. NCBI lineage: Eukaryota > Viridiplantae > Streptophyta > Magnoliopsida > Asparagales > Asparagaceae > Scilla > Scilla litardierei. The sequence goes on from JAULAV010002518.1 coordinate 22,599, forward strand.
CGAACAGCCAGCAGCAGCAGCACTCTTGCTGCTGCGATCTCTCCGCCACCGCCGGACGGCCAAGCACCCCCCAAGACCTCTCCTCAGATCCGACCGATGATCCCCCTCGACTCTCGGCATTGTACAGCGAACCCGTGTTCACTGTTTTGTGTTTTTTTCCCCCCACTGATCTCTTTCCGAAGTCGTTGGGCGCTTTGACGACACTTTTCGTTCGCAAGTCTGACCGTGCCCGTTGTACGCACCCTTCGTCCGCTACCAGAGCGTGTTTCACTACGCTACCCATAGTCGAGACGCCGTTGACGCCACAGGGCTCACGATCTTCCGGCATCGTGGCCGTTACCGCTACCATTCACATGTCGTCTCGTTGCGCTACTCGTAACCGAGGCGTTTTCGTAGCTGTGTCGTTGCACTACTCGTGACCAAGGCGGTTCCGACGCCGTTCCCGTTGCCGTGCTGTTTCACTGCGCTACCCGCAGTCGTTACGATCCTGAGGCGACCCCGAGACGACCTCCACTGCGCTACCCGCAGTCGGGGACACGAGCACCGCCACTGTTTTCAGACCAGACACCAGATTCACGGTTAATCATCATTCAGGTTGGTACCCCGAACTCATAGCAACCCACACCGTAGCAAAACTGAAAACCTAACTAAAATTGGACAACTGTAATTAAATTTACTTTTCCGCACCAGTAAAACGTTGCTCACCGTAGAAATCGACCATCGGACAAACTTTCTGTGCACATAGGGTAGTGGTCGATCTAGGCTGATAGAACATCAAATTGTGACTTTGACAATTAGGGTAGCCCCGACAACCTAGAAATGAACCTAAATAAGATTATTGAAAAACGCGACCTGACATCGTCGCCGTGGCGATATTTCAGACGGACTTCTATGGACGAGACGCTTGGACGAGACGCTTCGAGAGGACGACACACTCGCCACTGCAGGCAAGTGTATCTCACTTGCACCTTCGGCCATGTTTAGGCCTTAGTTGGTTAGAACTGATAAGTGTGAACAAAATAGAACCGGACGTGAAATGATAGCGTCCGGGGAGATCCTGACGGCTCAGGCTTGACGACGAAGTCTGAGCCCGACAACAACAACTTTTGACACCTTAGGGTATCTTGTGTGTGCGTGTGTGTGGACACCCTAGAACAACTTTGCCTTGTCATGTCATGAACATCTTGCACGTCGTGTCTTGTGTAGCCTGTGGGCAGTGAGACGCTCACCTAGCAGAGTGAGTGATCTTTGTTACGGAACACCGACGGGAAGCTCGGCACCCACCTAGCAGAGTGAGTGTCCCAGCAGACCGAGAGGTTAGAGATCGCTCACCTAGCAGAGTGAGTGGTCCTATACAGTTGTACGGTTTCACCTACGAGGCGTTCATCGCTCACCTAGCAGAGTGAGCGATACGCTACCGACCGTGGGGATAGAGGCACTCACCTAGCAGAGTGAGTGGCCCTATATTGTCTTGTCCTGAGTTCTGGGGTTTGGGGTAGGGTTGAGCGTGCGCACGGCAAGAGGGTCTGATCCCCCTCGAACCGTAAGGCGTGAACCCTTCATGTCACAATTGTCATGTCCTGTCTTGTCTTGCCACGTTTCGTCTTGTTCTGTCCTGTTTATCATGTCTTGTCTTGACACCTGTAGGTTAGTCCCGTAGTTGGTAGCACACGCTACGACTACTACTTGTCCCGTTTTACTTTCCTGCTGCGTTTACTTTCTATTGTCACTCTGTTATAACCCCAGCATGCTAATCAACCAGTAAACTGTTGTTTAATAGTTCGGTGCACTTGCAGTAGAGTCTAACCTCCTTTTTGTAGACTTTACCTGACGTACAGTTCCTTTCTTTTGGGTGATGTACGTCAGGTGTTGAGCCAGAGTACACTGACCTGCCAGAGGACTTTGAGCCAGAGGACTTTGAGCCGGAGTACGTGCCCGAGGAGGACCGGAGCTAGAGATCTTCACGTCGCTGGTTCAGAGGTGTTACTGCAGTTTAGGTTGGGTGCGTAGCACCGTTTACTTTCTGTCTAGGTTGGGTGCTTGCACCATTAGTTTACTTCAGCTATTTCGTAGCCGTGTTGGCTTTTGTTTAGACTCTCCGTACTTTTCTGGATATCTGTGGAATAAAATGAATGCATCTCTTTTAGTACTTTTGTTGTTCCGTACTAACCTGCAGGAACCTGTTCCTTCGTCTTGGAGTACCACACAGACGCTTATTGGGTCCGAGCTTCACAGCTCCGGCCTAAGCGGGCCTTGTCACGTTTCGCTTCTGTCGTTTTGGGAAGCGGGGCGTGACACCAAGAAAAAGAAAGAGAGCAATAAAAGTCGTATTGGCTCTAAAAGGAATGGATGGATACTCGATAGTGGTTGCTCCAAACACATGACGGGAGATCTCACATTGCTCTCCAAAGTGATTAGCATCAAGGATGGTGCAACAGTCACCTTTGGATGTAATCAAAAGGGAACCATCATTGGAGTAGGCAAAGTCGGTAATCCTTCCAAACCACTTATTACAAATGTTTATTTAGTTAGTGGTTTATGTCATAACCTTATCTCCCTTAGTCAACTTTGTGACAAGGGCTACATGGTTAACTTTGGAGAGGGTATGTGTAAAATTGTAGATTTTGATTCACATGTTTTATTTACCGGTATAAGGCGTAAAAATATTTATTATTTCAGCTTGTCTAAAACCATAAAACATTGCTTAGTTGCTAATACAAATGAACAGATATTATGGCATCGCCGTTTTGGTCATGTTCATTTTAAGCACTTATATAAGTTAGCTAAGCATGATCTAGTAAAAGGTTTTTCGAAAATTATTTTTAGTAAGAAAAACGTTTGTGATTCATATCAAAGAGGTAACCTTAGTAAATCATCTTTCAAACTTAAAGAAGGCATAACTTCTAAAAGCCCCTAGAATTACTTCATCTAGATTTATTTGGGCCAACTAGAACCGCCTCTTTAGGTAATGCTCATTATGGATTAGTTGTCGTTGACGACTTCTCTAGATTTACTTGGGTTTCATTTTTAACTAATAAGAACGAAGCTTTTGAAGAGTTTACTATATTTGCAAAGAAGATTCAAAACTTCTTAGGATGCACCATTATCACTATTCGTAGTGACCATGGAGGAGAATTTGAGAATGAGTCTTTCACAAAGTTTTGTGATGACAACTGGATTACTCACAATTTTTCTTTTCCTCACGCACCACCACAAAATGGTATTGTAGAGAGAGAATATGACCCTAATTGAGTGGGACTGTACCATCCTCCATGATAATCATCTTGGATTACAATTTTAGGCAGAGGTGGTGCACACGACATGTTATGTACTTAATAGGATCCTAGTGAGACCCCGAACGAACAAAACTTGTTTTGAGTTATTTTATGACAAAAAGCCACAAGTTAAATATTTTCGTGTTTTTGGTTCAAAATGTTTTATCAAGAACACCTTTGGTAACTTAGCTAAATTTGAGCCAAGATCCAATGAAGGAATTTTTGTTAGATATTCCCCACGTAGCAAAGCCTACCGGATATACAATAAAACCTCTTCAACGATCGAGGAATCACTACACGTATCATTTTATGAAGATTTTGATTTTCCTCATATAGTTGATGATAGTGTAGATGTTTTATGTGATTCTCTTAGTAATGTTAAAATCAATGATTCTATTATTGAGACTAATAATACTAATGAAAATTTTGAAGCTGTTCCAAGTGATGTAGGGATTCCCAAAGCTTACCCAACCGTTCGTAATCACCCCCAGGACCAAATTATTGGAGAAATTGGTGTAAGTGTTAAAACGAGGTCAAGAATTGATGAATTCTCTCACTGTGCTTTGTTTCTACCATTGAGCCAAAGAACATCCAAGAAGCGTGTGAAGATATCTCTCGGATAGTTGCAATGGAAGAAGAACTCATGCAATTTGAGAGAAAAGAAGTTTGGGAGCTCGTTCCTCTTCCAAGTGGTCACCAAGTTATTGGGACCAAGTGGATTTTCTAGAACAAGACCGATGAGAATGAAGTCATCACAAGGAATAAAGCAAGGTTAGTAGCTCAAGGCTATCGGCAAGAAGAAGGTATTGATTTCGAATAATCTTTTTCCCCCGTAGCTAGATTAGAAGCTATTAGATTGCTTTTATCTTTTGCATCCCATAAGAATTTTAAATTATTTCAAATAGATGTTAAAAGTACATTTTTAATTGGTATTGTTAATGAAGAAGTTTATGTTTCTCAACCACCCGGTTTCATTCATGAAAATTTTCCAACCCATGTTTTCAAACTTAAGAAAGTGTTATAGGTGTTGAGACAAGCTCCTAGAGCTTGGTATGATCGACTCAAAACCTTTCTTTTGGATTTAGGTTTTAAAATGGGTGAGGTTGATTCAACTCTTTTTATTAAATATTATGAAAAAGACATCGTATTAATTCAAGTTTATGTAGACAATATTATATTTGGTTCTACTAACTTTAATCTTTGCCAAGAATTTTCTAAGTCTATGAAGGATGAATTCGAAATGAGCCATATGTATGAGCTCAACTACTTCCTTGGACAACAAATTCAGCAAATGAAGGATGGAACTTTCATACATCAAACAAAGTACACCGGGGAGCTTATCAAGCGATTCGGGATGGAAACGTCTTCAAGCAAAAGGACTCCCATGAGTACGACAACCCATCTACACAAGGATGAGAACGGAAAAGATGTAGACGTTCGTCTATATCTAGGTATGATCGGTAGCTTATTTTATTTAACCGCTAGTAGGCCCGATATTATATTTTCTGTATGCCTTCGTGCTAGATATCAAGCTAGACCTAAAAAGTCACACTTGATTGCGGTTAACGAATTTTTCGTTACCTCAATCATTCACTAGATTATGGGTTACTTTACCCTAAGTCTAGCACATATGAGTTAATATCATATAGTGATGCCGACTTCGCCGGATGCAAATCCAATAGGAAGAGTACTAGTGACACTTGCCATTTTCTAGGAAATTTCCTAGTTTCTTGGTTTTCCAAGAAACAGAACTCGGTATCGTTGTCCACGACTGAAGAGGAATATATCATCGTGGGTCTTGCATGTGCACAAGTTCTTTGGATGATACACACACTTAAAGACTATGGTGTCATTTGTCATACTTGCCCTATCATGGTTGATAACCAACGTGTAATTTGTCTCTCCAAGAATCCGGTACATCAATCCCGTACCAAACACATAGATGTGAGACACCATTTTATTAATGATCATGTAGCTAAGAAGGACATCATCTTAGAGTACATTGAATCCTAAAAATAAATCGCCGACATCTTCACTAAACCTCTTAAAGAAGATTCATTTGTGAGGTTGCGTGGAGAATTAGGGATTCTGGATGAATCTGAATTGTAAGAGTTCATACTTTCATGTTATATCATGCTTGAACTCATATCATCGTTTTTACTTCTCTTGTTTTGATAAATTATATGTTTCACATATATTTGTTTTGAGAGATGTATTTGAGATTTTGATGATTTCGATTGCTTGGATTGATTTACGTGTTTTGTACGTTAATCTATAATATTTTAATATTGATTTCTTGAGTAGATTTGTGTTAGAGTATAGGTCCTAGAGTGAGTTGTCTCTATCCTCCGGATTTTAACCTCTCTGTGCCTTTTGGACCATGACAGACGACTGTCATTCCTTTGACAATCGACTGCCCAACTCAATTTTTCCTACTGCATACTGTATTTTTTGCACAATCGACTGATAAATATTTTCCAATCGACTGTCTCTTCGACAGGTGACTACAATTTGGTCATCAGGCACCTGTCCAAATCTTCAGATGTCTCTGTTTTTATCATCATATCTTTTGATTCTCTGTCAGACTACTGTCGTGTAAGTTACAGTCGACTGTCTTATCGACAGAAGACTGTAAATTACGCAACAGTCGACTATCTGTCAACCCAAGCTAATTTCTATCTTGTCTACCAATCGACTGACGATTGTTCATCAGTTGACTGTCGATTTTTGTGGCGGTTCTCTAACTTGATCTGAGCCGTCGATTTTTCGATCCAATGGCCCAGATTCGTTGGACCCCATCTTATTCTTTGGACCCCATCTTATAATCTCGAGGGCCGTCGATTTCTTCAGTTATTTTCTCTATCATCCGAATGTAGACTCGACTTCCCTCGTCTCCCTCCCTTGTCGCCAATCTCACTCCTAATTATTCGATTGCTAGTCCGATTGTGTCCTTCTCCGTCGATCTTCTCGGATTAGGTATATTCGTCGTTTTTTCCGTTCATTTGTGCCCTTGTTTCTATCGATCGATCTTCATGGAACTAGCTCGCCCACCGTCTTGGGGGGAGTATTTCGGTATTTATGTTGATGACCCTCTTCCCTCAGCTACTATCGCTAAACCAACTCCTCTGCCTACTGACCAGCAACCCTCTCCACCTTCATTTCCATCTGATGTAGTTCTCCTTGTTCAGCTGTTTGAGCAAGTTTCTTTGCTCGAAACGAAAGTTTCCAATATGGATCAGAAGCTTTCGCTTCTCCTTGAGCTTCAGTACAAGTCGTTCCTATTTCACGGCTTTTCGATTCCAGCCGCCCTCCAGGCCATGTTTCATCCTTCCGAGGATTCTCCCCATTCTGTTGTCCCTCGTCCTCCGGGCTTTGTGCCTTTGTCTCCTGATGTACTACCGTCTATGCCAGATCACGTGGAGTCTCCTACTACCGGTGCGTCGTCATCCAAGCAGAAGGCTCGTATGTACCCTACTCTTCGCTCTACCAGATTGATGTTCCGTCGGTCTGATCGCCCTTCTGACCCATCCATCATCCAGATTGACTGATGCTGACTGATGCTGCTCTACATAGTCTTACCATAGGATTTTTTTGTTATTATGGTTTGATTGTCTGTCTGTATCTTTTTTTTCTTGAGTACCGACGGATGATGTTTGTATGTTGATCACATTTTGTTGATGTACCTGGAGTTGTAGCTTTATTTTGAACTCCTTGTAACTTTGGATTATATATATATATATATATATATATATATATATATATATATATATCGGTTAGGGATCCGACAATCTGCGTGATTCTCCGTGTGTTCTTTGGGCATTGCGCTGCAGCACAGGGCTCTGGCCCCCCAGGGCTTCCGGCTGTGTTCGTTGCTAACCATCATCGACTACCCATGGCTTCGTCGTCTTTGATACCGGCTCTCAGCCCCGATAACCCGTCCTCTTCCTCGACAGTCTCAGGCATGAATCCCAGCCTTGGTCCCCATATCCCGTCATCATCCTCGAGCATCCTCTCCCCGCAAGCTGTGACCAACGGTGAAGCCCCCTGGATCGCTGTAACTGGTCAGTGTCGTCCCAATCATACTACCACGCTCATTCATCGTACCTCAGATGCTGGCATTCGGCAACGGCGAGGAGGTGGTCGGGCACCCGCTCATTCGTGGGCGGGGAGCAGGGTGGCCCAACCCCCTTGTCCCTGGGAGGAGGCGGTTCACCTTCAGCTAGCACTAGCTCCAATGCCTGCCAAATGCTCAGGGATTTGCCTTAGAGATTTGTTGCTGCAATCCCCCGTTCATCTTACGTTACATCCACATCTTTCAGCTCTATTTGTGCCCCCCGCGCTGTTCCTAATTGTGGACTGGTGTTCTCGCCTCCTAAAGCGGTGGGCGGTGGGGTTGTGGTAGACATTTTGCCTGCGGATATCTCTTAGGCCGTGGGGCGTTGAGTGCACACGTTGGTTGGTTACTTTGTGGGTCAGAGGCCCTACTATGGCCAGCTCAAGGCCTGGGTTGGACGAGCATGGAAAACGAAGGGGGAGGTCCATGTTCACTCACGGGAAAATGGGTTTTTCTTCTTCAAATTCGCTAACGATGTTGACTATGGCGACGTCCTCAATGGCGGCCCCTTGGCTCCTGGATGGTCGCCTCCTCCTTCGTAGACGATGGGCCCCAGACATCGGCCTTGATAGGGACTTACTTTCATCTGTGCCAATTTGGATTCGATTCCCGCAACTCCCTATCCAGTTTTGGTCTCCCGTCATCCTCGGTAAACTAGCGAGCATCCTGGGCCGGCCACTTTTCTCCGATGCTACTACTGCCAACGCCTCTCAGCTCTCCTTTGTGAGATGCTTTGTCGAGATAGACTCTGTGTCTTCCTTCCCGACCTCCATTTCAGCTCGGCTTGCGGATGGGTCCATCATCCCGGTTGCCATTGAGTACGAGAAAATTCTACCGTTGTGCACACATTGTCGATGCTTTGGACATGATATATCCCAATGTGAGTCACCATCGCGACATGCGGAGACTCCTCAGATGGTCCCCCCACCGGCCAGCTCTGCTAGCTTAGTCACTCCACAGTCATTGGTGACGCAGCCCCCTCCTATTGCGAATCCGGATGTATTGCCAGACCCGCAAGAAGCCCAGTTGCAGCCACAAGATGCCCAGTCGCAGTTGTACTCTTGCCCGCCAGTGGCTCAACCCCCCTCTGTGCCTTGCCTGCCAGTGGCTCCTGCCTAGGTGCAGCCACAATAAGCTCAGTCCCCCCCTGTGTCTTGCCCGCCTGGGGCTCTTGCCCAGTCTTGCCCGCCAGGGGCTCTTGCCCGCCAAGGGATCTTGCCCAGTCTTGCTGACCCCCAAGATGCCCAGTTGCAGATGCACTCTTACCCGCCAGGGGCTCAGCCCCCCTCTGTGTCTTGCCTGCCAGGGGCTATTGCCCAGCTGCAGCCGCTAGAAACTCAGTCCCCCTCCGTGTCTTACCCGCCAGGGGATCTTGCCCTGTCTTGCCCTCCAGGGGCTCTTGCCCGCCAGGGACTCTTGCCCAGTCTTTCTGACCACCCTACGTGACGTACATCGACTCTTCCCCTAGTGCCTGACTTTTCCAGAACCCCTTCTCCTTCCGCCCTGGGCGGCGGGGCGACAACCAGTGAGGGTTCCGCCCTTGTAGTGGCTGCTCCTTCCCTTGAGGGGGGTATTCTTCTACTGCTGGGTTAGTGGGGGGCCGTGACCCCGAGTTCCCAAAAGTTGCTGGGCGCGGTAACGAATCGGTTGGGAAGTGCGATTCTTTGGCACCCGTGGGTGTCCTGGCTGCTGGGGACTTTGACAGTCAGTTCCCTATCCTTAGCCCGTCCTGTGCTACTCGGCCTGGCCCTACATCCCTCCCCCCAAGCCCGTGTCCTCATCCCACCACTATCCCTAACCCTGCCTACGCCCCACTCTACACTAAATCCACGCCCCTATCCCCTAAACCAAATAAAAGAGGGCTGGCCCCCCTCGTGTGCAGACACAGATCCAACACCCCATCCCTTGATTATGTCTATCTTTTCCTGGAATGTTCGGGGGCTTAATGCTTGTGCTCGTCGAAGGGACGTTCGGCATCACATTGGAAAATATAAAGCTTCGTTGGTGGGTTTATTGGAGACGAAGGTTCGCGATCCCCAGGGTGATATTGTGTCCTCGTGCATACCCAAGGGGTGGGTGATGTTTCATAATTATGAGCATGCCCCTAAAGGGCGTATTTGGGTGGTGGCAGATCCGATGGTCTGGGGGTGCAAGGTCATATCTGCGTCAGTGCAACATGTCACCCTTGATTATGTTAACAGTGGTGGGTTCTCTGTCATCATATCCTTCGTGTATGTTTCCAACTTGGCCTCTGATAGACTTCGTCTTTGGGACTCGCTCCGCTCTGATCGCTCCGCTCTGATCGCTCTCTTGTTGGTGGTAAGGCTTGGGCGTTTTTGGGTGATTTCAATGTCACCAGATTTATTGGTGAGAAGGTGGGGGGAGAAGCCTCACCCCGGACATGCTAGCTGACTGCAACCTTGCATTGAGGACTGCGGGTTGGATGACATTCGTTGTATTGTTGACCATCTTAGCTGGAGTAACTGCGCTACTGACGGCCCTCGTATTTCCTATAGGCTTGATCGGGCCCTCGTGAATCCCGAATGGCTCGAGGTCCTTCCTGATGCCTATGCTTCCTATCTCCCTCCGGCTACTAGTGATCACTCTCCTCTCCTTATTCAAGTAATTCCTCCTCCCAATTCGGGCCCCAAGCCCTTTAGATTCTTTGGTCACTATTTCCAGGTGCTAGGATTCTACGCTCTCCTATTATCTATTTGGCGAGGACATTATTCTGGTTCCCCTATGCTCAGACTCGTCTCCAAGCTTAAAGCCCTCAAGGCGGCCATCCGGGCATGGCCCCTAGCCCGAAGACCCTTTCCCCTTCCGATTCCATCAGGAGCGATATTTCTACTATTCATGAGGACGTCGACTTTCACTCTAGCCCGGCTCTCTTGTGCCACGAGCGTACCCTCAGACACCTCCTTGCTTCTAGCCTGGCGTGCAAGGAGAGACATGCTAGATAGAAGAGCCGTCAGTCTTGGCTCTCCCGGCGGACAGGAACACCAGGTTTTTCTATACTGCGGCCAAGGACCGAGCAGCTGGTAACAGTCTTCTGCACCTGATTGGGCCAGGGGACCCCGTTGCCATGATCGACTCCCTCCATGCTGATGTGGTTGATTACTTCACCTCTCTCTTCAACCAGGATTCGTATCCCTCCGCTTTTCCCGAGATTGTCCCCAAGCATATTCTTTCACCGGGTGCTTATGATTGGATTGGAGGCCCTATTGGGGACCAGGAAATTAAGGAGGCTCTCTTCTCCTTGGATAAAGACAAATCCCCCGGTCCTGATGGTTTTCCTCCCCTCTTCTTCCAGGAGATGTGGGGTATTGTTAGTAAGGATGTTCTTCTGGCGGTGCGCTCCTTCTTTTCGTCGGGTTGTATTCTGAAGCAGCTTAACCCTTCTTTCCTCACTCTGATCCCCAAGATCCCCTCGGCTTCCTCCCTGGGGGACTATCGGCCCATATCCTGCAGCAATGTCATTTACAAGATCATCTCTAAGGTTCTTAGTAGGAGGATGGCGGCGGTCATCCCTGGACTCATTTCTTGGAACCAGTCGGCTTTCATCAAAGGGCGCCTGATCTCTGATTCCTCTCTCCTTGCCCATGAGCTTATCAGGGACTACTCTGCTTCTTTGGGTTCTAGGGCCTGTATCCAGCTGGATCTGTGTAAGGCCTTTGATAGTGTTAATCAAGGGTTTCTCTACTACTTCATGGGGCGCTTGGATTTCCTCCCACCTTCATTCACTGGGTCAAGGCTTGTGTGGACTCTCCCTCATTTTCTGTACTCGTCAATGGCTCACCGGCAGGTTTCTTTGGGAGCAACAGAGGGATTCGGCAGGGCGATCCCATGTCCCCCTTCCTTTTTGTGATTGTTATGGAGGCCTTCACTATCCTGATGGACACTGCCACTTCTTCCGGTGTCATCCGTCCCCCAAGAGAGGGATGCAGGGGATCCCATCGCATATTCTTTTTGCTGACGACATGCTTGTCTTTTGCAAGGCAGAGGAGTCCTCCTTTGTGGGCCTTGGCCATCTTCTGACATCTTTCCATCTTATGTCAGGCCTAGAGGTGAATAAAGGTAAGAGCAAGTTGTTGCTCAGTAAGGAGTGCAACATTCATAGTGAGCTGTCCCTCCTTCTCGGTATCCCCCTCGAGGTTCCTCCTGTCAAATATCTGGGGCTTCTCCTTTCTGCCACTTATCCTGCAGCCAGGCTCTTCTCGGGGCTCGTTGATAAATGCAGGGCCAAGATCTCTTGCTGGTCCTCCAGGCTTCTGTCCACGGCAGGGCGCATTGAGCAGGGGCGCACGGTCATTCATGGGTTTGCTTTCTACTGGGTGTAGTCTTACTGCATCCCGGTTTCTGTTCTCGCCGGAATTGACCGTCTTTGCCGGGACTTCATCTGAGGGTCGAAGCTCCATCTTTGGAGGTGGGAGGACATGTGCCTTCTGTGGTCGGAGGGGGGATTGGTCTCTGCAGCCTCCGTGAGGTGGGTGTTGCCGCGGGGGTGACGCTTCTCTGGAGGCTTCTGCACTCTCCATCTCCTTGGGCCTCTTACATGCGCAGTGCTTATCTGAAGAGCACCCCCCTCTTCCAGTGTGTGCCCTCGGCGTTGGACTCGGGGACTGGGAAGCATATACTTCGGTGTCGGGATTCGGTGTCTACTTGCTACCGTCGGGTTATTGGTGATGGCCGCTTCACTTCCTTTTGGTATGATCCGTGGATTCCCTGTGGCCCTTTGGCTGACCTGTACTCCCCTCCTGGGCCCCTAAGATATCGCCGTGTTGCTGACTTTTGGGATGGTGTCACCTGGTCTCTCCCTGCTGAGCTTGCTCACATTGCTCCCTTGCTGGTTTCGGTTTCTATGTCGGATTGCCCTGAGGTCTGGGATTGGACCGCAGTTAGGGGTTGTTCCCTCCGCTACGTTTGGTCCTCTACGCGTCGTTGCTCCCTTGCTGACCGGCTTGCCCATGTAGTCGGGTTTTCTGGGCACACACCCAAGTTATCCCTCACACTCCTGAGGGCCCTCTCCGACCGCCTGCCCACCACCCAGCAGCTAGCTAGGCGTGGCATTTGGGAACAGTCTACTTGTGCTCTTTGCAGTATTTTTCCCGAGTTGTCTCGCCATATCTTCTTCCGCTGTGAGTTCAGCGCTTTTGTTTGGGAGGCCTGCCAGTTTCGTCTTGGCCTCCCTCTTGGCTCCAAGTCCATCATCGTTGAAGCTCCCGCGCTGAGACGGCAATTTGGAGCCAGGGGAAGACAACCCCCCGGGATAGGCTCTCCTTGATGGTCTTCTCTGCGATAGTTTGGCACATCTGGAGAGGCCGGAACAGCCGCATCTTCAGATCACTCAGGTCCCATGCGACAGCCCTTTTGGCTAGGATCTCTGTGGACATCTCGGATGCCCTGGTTGGTTGCATCCCAGATGATTTAGACCCTGTGGATTTTACCCTTTTTGAGAATTGGGGTTTCTTGTAGGTCTTCTTTTTGTGCACCCTCCCCAGCATAGGTTTCCCCCCTTTTTGTTCTCGGCTGTCGCCTGGTAGGTCTTGCGCGAGGTGACTGCTTCCCAGCATCTCCCTCGTCTGGCCTACTTGTTGGCTCCGCCTTGATGTAGACATTGTTCATATCAATACATACACACTTACTTTTCATATAATATATATATCTATCTATTATACATTTGACAGTGATTTTTGAATCCTAGGGCTGACTAGGATAAGCTGACTAGGAAAAAGGGGTTGATAGAAAGACGGCTAGGATTAATTCAGATGGAATGAACGGTTGGGATTACTTTCAGATGAATGTTTTGTATTTTTAACATTATTAATCTTTTTTTCAACAGCCTCGAAGACAGCAACACGTTTTGGAAAAGTAAACAAAACTTTTTTTGAAGAAAGCACAAGTCCAGGCTTTTTGGGGAGAGCTTCCCAAAACTCGGCTTTTACTCTTCCCCAAAATAGAGCAAACGTCATTTCCCAAGCAACGCAGAAATCTCTCCCCAAAATAGAGCAAACATCAGTTCCCAATCAACGCAGCAATCTATCGGCATCGCAAGCAAGCAACACCTGAGCCCTTTGAGAAGTAATCTCGCAAGCAATAGGCATCATCACTTGAACCATAGGAGAAGGAATCGAAAGCAATGTAGCAATCTCGCAAACATCATTTCCTGATCCCTTGGAGAAGGAATCGCCTGAGCTCTTTCATCTCACAATGCAGCAATCTCGCAATGCAAGCAAGAGGTACATATCATTCTTCTTTCACTGCAACGCAGCAATCTCGCAAACATCATTTCCTGAGCCCTTGGAGAAAGCAACTGTGTGTTCTTTGATGAAGGCAAAGGTATTTGTACTTCCCCTGAAATAAAAAACCAATTTTTTAATTAAAATTATGAAAATAGACAGGTTTACCCGCTTTTTTCTTTTGGAACGTCGATCTCTTTGTAGGCCCAATGTAATTTTGATCTCCGGTGCCATCCCTATCCATCTTCAACTTTTACTGGTGCTGCTGATGGCAGAGGCATGTTTGCTTCCGATTTGAAGGCCAGGCTGCATTTGTTTGGATTGGATTGAACTCAACAGTTTGATATTAGCAATTTGTTTGGATTAGAATGAACTCAGAAGTTCAAAAGGCCCGGCTCAAGTTTGAACTCAGGAGATATTTGCTTCCCATTTTAAAGTTAGTATCAGCAGTTTGAACTCAATTGAAGGTATATTTTAAAGTTTTCTATATTCTCTTACATCCATCTTCTCTTAAGATTTGATCTGAGTTTTTGATATTAACTTAGTGCAATTTTCTGGATTGTTCTATTGTGGTTTCTAGTTTAACCCGTTGTGTGCACACCACATGTTTGTTGTAATGCGAAGGTAAACATAAAATTGATTTTCAAGACACACACATAGAAGAAAAAGAATGCCAATCTTTGCACCAATAGGAACTATAGGTTCAATGTTTTTGTTCATATTCAATACCCTGATGCATATCTAATCTACGAGGATAAGTACTAGGTTCATGTACATTAACAGGATGCAATATGTTGGTTCTATTATATAATCTTCGAGGGTGAGTCCTTATTTGTACTCCATTATTGAACTTACATATATTATTTTCTTGCCACTTGCTGGGGACTTTTTATGTGTTTATTTTGTTGTCGTTACTTACTTATTTTGGCAGTGAATAAGTTCAGTTTTTGTTTGAATGTCAATAAGCCATTATATCCATTGCTATTGAAGATTGTAATCATTTATAAGATGCATGGGAACACATATTTCTCAACATTGCTATTGAATAAGTTCAGTTTTTGTTTGAATGAACTTACAAGATGCATGAGGTTGATATTTCTCAAAGCAGGCTTTAGCCAAGATATATGAGCTTTTGACACTGATCTAACCATGTGAAATATCATCACCGATGCTTTTGTTTATGTGTACAATGGAAAATATCATCACCAGAGTATATATGGTATGTGTACTCCAAAAATTTAACAGTTTAAAACAATCACCTTCTGGCATTTAATAGTAGTTGATTTTTTAATGGCATGATGTGATTGTTCCTGAGATTGTCACTCATATCTGATGTTTAATTACAAAGCCACATATTATTATTTTCTGGGGTGCATATTTTATAGACAGATATGCAACAAGAATAAATTGAGGTTTAACATTGGTGCATATATGTTGATACTTAATTATTTCGATCAGTTTGGAATTAGCAGACTGGAATTCCTCATATATCCCATGGTTAGATATGGTATTGTATGTATATATCCCATGGTTAGATATCGTATGTGTACTATGGGAAATATCTAACCATGAGAACTACATGAGCTTTAGCCAGAAGGTGACGAAGAACCCTCCAATATATTGCTATCTCTTGCTAACACATAAATTGGTTGAGATGACCCATATGATCACATGGCTGCTATTTTCTTTTCAACTAGGTCTTTGCATCTTAAGCTTCTCTACTTTCTTTGTGGGCATCATAATCGAATTAGTTTTCTGCTGAGAAGTTGAGCTGCTTGCTTTGTTTGCTCTGCCATTGATCCTCATCACTGGAGCTACATACTCTGGCTAAAAGAATGCACTATCAGTATTGAGAGTGAAATATTTATTTGAGGCAACAACAATAGTCGAGCAGGTACACATGTCTAGCCGACACTCAAAATACAGACAATATGGAGTAGGTATAGAGAAACAAATAATTGAAATACTTCATATGTGAAACTAAATACAGTATATGCAACTCAAAAAATTTAGGAGCAAATATAAAGTACAATGACATGTTAAGGCCACCATCGCCAGATACCATAAATCTTGAATATGTTCTATGGTACTAAACCATAAATCTTGAATATGTTCTGTCGGTGAGAAGCTGCAGAGGTTAGTGAAGGGGTTCAAGGGTGCAGAGGTTAGTGAAAGCCTCAGATGTTCCGTACAGAGAGGAGGAGGAGTTTGAGATGGATATTGGGTTGCCAACTGAGGTGCACCAAGTTGGTCACATAGGATGGGATGGCTCTAAAAATACAGTTCCAGGGCTCATGGCATTCCATTCTTCTCTCTTTCATGGGCAGTTTGAGCTTGCAGTTGCTGCACAGACTAATACTGCATCTACTTAAATTTTATTTTCACTGGTTGCATGTATTTTCTTGACTTTTGATGAGGATTTGTGAACTGTATAGAACTGGTCTCAATGTCACCTGTATTCCTCTTTGAATACCATTTTCTTGAAATTCGAGATATGTTCTCAGCCGGGTGAGAATATCCAAGAAATATTAATTTGAGTTTGCAGGTAATTCGGACCCCCTTACGCCTGCAGATCATATGTTCTCAAAGCAAGCATCGGCTTTGAATTTGAATTTGCAGGTAACTTGGACCCAAATCCCACATATGTAGATCATATGTTCTCGCTGCCCACGATAGCTCAATATTATAGATGGATTTTTTTCCAAAACTGGACGAGCTCTCAACGGTCAATAGAATGAGGACAACAATCAAAAGCTGGACAAGTACAAGATCCATCATGTGCTTCGGATGAAGTAATGTCAATCTCTATCTCTAAAATGGTTGATGCTTATCTCTGTTCTTCTTGAGCTCTCGATATCTATTCTCTTTCTCTTAGTTGTAGAATTTGATGTAAGGAATCTGCTCATCAGCAACACGAATGACTCGAGCTCTGTTCTCTTTGATGACGAGTCTGGCCTTTGTCCGCAACCTCAACCATCTTTCATGTCGATCACATGGTCTCATTGGTAGGCAATTGTACATGAATACTGCCATAAGGGTTTCTGCTATCAATTATTTTGAATTGCATTTCGCTTATATGGTTAAATAAAATTTGGTGGTGTGTCCCCATCCTATTTGAATCTTCTTTTATTCTTTTTATATTCTTTTTGCTCATATGTTGCATGTTGGATTTTTGCAGGTTGGATCATATGTTATAGGTTGAAATTTGGTTACAGGTGGGATTTTTTCATGTTTTCAATGTTATAACTAATGCAATTAGCTACTTGAAAATGTGTGGTACGTGACACTATGCAGTTTACGTACATATCATTGTTTTTCTTCCCATAGTCCCTCCCTTTGCACACTGTTAAAAATGTGCATTTTGAAAAGTGTTTGCTATTGCATACAATTTATGTGTTTGCTAATGTCTATGGATTCTTTGTTGATTATGGATTTTATGTTGCTTATGATTGCTTTTGAGTTCTGTGTCTGCTAATGACTACAAATTCTCTGCTACATATGAGTTCTATCTGCCATTGTCTACATGTTCTCTGATACCTATGGGTTCCATGTCTCCTAAAGTGATTTCATTTTTGTATGACAATCCGGACATAATTGATATTTATGCTCTAGCTAGCTAGAGTGGAAATGTTAGAATTAGAACATGTGTTAAGTATAAACAATGTTTTGATACAATGTATTACATGCTATGCCTATCGTAATTAGTGACATGCATGGTAGATCAAAATTTGTTGCATGTGTAACCGTCTTACTATAACTAAGACACGGATGGAAGAAGGCTAATCACTTACTTCTTCGTTATTTTCTCTCTTCTAACATGTTACATTGTGAGAAATATATGTTATTCGATATATTACTATGATATGAAGTTTGCTTTTGGGCCCATATTATGAGACATCACACATGTCGTTCAGTTAATTATCTGCTTTTTAGGCTTCACCCTTTGCATAACTAATATGATCAACTGGTTGTCATGCCTTACTATCTGTGTGATGCAGGTTGGGGGCATCATGTATACTTTAGCATGATGGCTGATACTCAAAGAAATGGCCAGGTACAACCGGCTACACTGAACCATCTTGCTCTTAATTCGAGGCCAATGGAGAAGGAGGTTGTTTCTGTTCCTATTGATCATCATAATCACTTCAGTATGAGAGACTCCAGTCAGATTCTAGACGCCATGGAGTCATGTGGAAGATACTAATTTCACTGCCACTTGCTTTGTGTAACATACAAATCTCATATATCATATCTGTGTAAATAAGTAACCACTCGATGACTTTTTGGTTAGCGACTTGATTGTTTTCTTTGTTTCTATGTAACATTGAAATTCCTTTACACATTGAGATAGTCCTAGAGCATGTTATGCATCATATGTTTCGTTGTAGCTATTTTGGATCAGTTTATTTGTAATATATTTAGTTACAAAATTGCAGCTTCAAGTTTTATTTTTAAAAAATGCGGTAATATGTTAGGTTGGATTGTGTTCTAAGATTTTCACTGAGTTACTAAATTGGGCCGGCATGGGCTAGCCCAAGCAGTGATGCACCGCCCACTGTTGGGAACTTTGTTCATGGCGATGTGGCATGTTATTTATGTAGGTACGACCCAAAAGTGTATACGTGGCAGGCATAGGGCTCCCCAACGACTTTGGATGCCATTATTGAATCTCCTTGGTTCCATAGGGCTCCCCAACGACTTTGGATGCCATTATTGAATCTCCTCGGTTCTTCTGGGGGTCATCCATCTCAAGGGTAAAATTTTCTCTCTCGAGTCTCAATGTTAAATGTGAACCAGCATTGCCCTACTACATGTTAAACGCTTACACATAAAATACACCTCCGGTGAGCTCACCGCCATCTACCACATGGTCCTCCTCTTGGGGTGTAAACGGAACGATTAAATTTTTTTAAGCTTAATCTCACGGGACCTACTTACAAGCTAACTGCTTAATCACCCTAATTATTATTGAGTAATGTTTTTGAGCTTAAGTAGGTCAAAAGCCCTTTTCTCTCTCTTATCTCAATGTCATGACTCCTTCCTAAACTTCTTCCATAACTCGTGGGCACGGTTCATTTAAGATTTTCAACCGCGAAATATTTGTTCCATAAAAAATTATTTCCACAGCAAATACATAAAATAACGCTAAATTAGCATAAAAATATTTGGCGACAAGGGCGCATTTGGCGTGGGCGTCTTCGGCGTGGAACAATAAATTCAGCGCAGGTGCCTTCGACACGGAACAATAAATTCGACTCAGAACAACAAATTAGCGTAAAAACATTTAGCAGCACGTGCATCTTCGCCACGGAACAACAAATTCGGTGCAGTCGTCTTCGATACGGAACAACAAATTCGCATAGAACTACAAATTCGGCACGAAACAACAAATTATCGTAAAAAATTTTGCGGGCGCCTTCGGCGCGGAACGACAAATTCACGTAGAACAACAAATTTGGCTCGGAACAACAACTTACGTTAAAAAATTTTGTTGGTGCGCTGCAGGCGCTCGCGCTGCAGCTAAATTTTTTAGGCTAATTTGTTGTTTTGCGTCGAAGTTGTTGTTCTGTGTGAATGTGTTCTTCCACGCCGAAGGCGTTCCCGCCGAATTTATTGTTCTACACCGAATTTGTTGTTCTGCACCAAAGGCGTGCACGCCGAAGGCGCCTGTGTCGCTAAATATTTTTACGCTAATTTGTTGTTCTTTTAAATTTTGGCTGTGGAAATAATTTTTGGGGGAACAAAGATTTTGCGAGGGAAAATATTAAATGAACCGTGCCTGAGGGCATGGGTTATGACTAGTATATATATGTGTGTGTGTGTGTATGTGTGTGTGTGTGTGTGATGTTGCTTTTACTTCATTGTTGCTTCACACTTTGTCACATTGTTTATGTTAATTGTGTGAAAATTGTGAAATTGTCTCTTTTTGTATGCTATATCATATACATGATGTGATGTGAGACGTTTTTCTCATTTGGTTTGTAATGTTGATTTTGGATTCTCGTTCCTTTAGTCAACTAAGATTTCTTGTGTTTTATGAGTTTTTGGTATACATATCAATGAGATGCCCCTTCGTGATTAGTTTTTTTCTCCGATTATATGTTGGCATTACATTTGATATATATCCTATCTTTAGACTCTCATGATTGTTTTAGTACTTATTTAGCACTATTGTTGTTGTTATTTTACTCCCACTTTTTTGGATAATGCCAATGGAGAAGAGAAATAAACATATCATAACATATGTGTTAAGTAAATTCTAATTCTAAACTTGAATCTAAGATTGAAGTTGCCTTAGATTCAGGGGAGTAAGATATAATGAACTTGGATTATAAAATCATAGATTTCAAGATTTCATGAAAATTATTTCGTTCATTCATATCTTACATACTTGCTTCATTTGATCCATAGATGCCCTTATATACATTGACTAACTTGATTGGCATCTATGTAGGGGGAGTACGTTTTCTTTAAGTACAATTATTTATCTTTTTGTTTATATTTGCTTGTCATCATTAAAAAGGGGGAGAATGTTGAGTATTGGACTTCTCCCTACTTAGTGTTAATGATGAGCAAACATAAATACTTGTGACCAATGCCCTATTTACAGTTATTCAATTGCCTAAGCATATCATGAAGATCAATTAGCAATGGATATCACTCAAAGATCAATGAAAGCAAGAAAAATGGATTGGATGATCAAAGATGGTGATTGAAGCTCCTAGAAGACTTCAAGTTCATACTTTGGATAGAAGAGAGAGTTTTGCATAATGTAATCTTCTTTTTCTCTTCTAGTATATAGCTTAGAAGTATAACTATGTTCGCACACACACATCTTCTTTACAGTCATAGGAAATCATTAGATCACTTTTTCTTAGACTCCAATTCATATTTCTCAAAGATGTGCATGGTGTGATTTCAACAGGCGACTGTTGAACGATTTACAGTCGCCTGTCTTAAAACAGTCGACTGTGATTTGTTCTACAGTCACATGTTATGCACATACTTAATCAATTGATTTTTGGGATTTCTAAACTTTAACTCCTTCAGGCAACTGATGTACATTTTACATGCGCCTGTCCAAGAGACAGTCGACTGTGATTTGTTAATCAGTCACCTGTCTATCTTTGACCCAAAGATCATTTTCCTTTTCATCTGGCCAGTCGATTGATGTTGTATTTACAGTCGCCTGTCCAAGGCACAGTCGACTGTCAATGCTTCAACAGTCGCCTGTCCATCAATCATCTGCAGAATCTGCTCTCAAGAATGTTTAACATTTTAGTGCCAATTGACTGATGTTGTATTTAAGTCGCCTATCCAATGGCACAGTCGACTGTCAATGCTTCAACAGTCGTCTGTCTTTGAGCTCTCTGTAGACTCAACTCTCTGGAAAATGTCAGGTTTTGTGACAGTCGACTGATGGTGGTTTCACAGTCACCTGCCCATGGCACAGGGACATGTGTGTTCCACATCAGTCGCATGTCCTGTCCCCCAGAACTTTCTGAGATTTTCTCAGCTTACCCATATTGCGGCCAGTCGCTTGTAGAAAGATTTACAGTCGCCTGTTGGATTTACATGCGCCTGTCTTCTCTTCATCAGTCGACTGTCCACGTGGTAAGTTACCGTTTGAATTCTCACCTACCCTCTGACACAGTTCAACAGTCGACTGTGTTTTGTTCAACAGTCGCCTGTCGCCTGTGTAAATTCTATTCGTTGGCTTTTTCTCCTCAGATTTCAAAAGGGTTTTTAGGGATTCGGTTTGAGGGTTTTGAGAAACCTATAAATGCAGCCTCTACTGTTCCATTGAGAGGTTACTTACTTGACTCACTCATCTATTGAAACCCTACGATTTCATCTTCAAGCTTGTCAAGCTCTCAAATCCTAAAGCCCTAGAATTCCAATCTTTTCTTCTCTTGCTCTCCAACCTAGAACCAAAGAGATATCTTCTAAGCAATTGGTGGTGACAAGAGAAAGACATTTCCTCTCTTCCAAGAGAGACATCAACACACAACACCTTTACTCCTTCAAGTTCTACTTCAAGGCATAGGTGATTGTAAGTGTTGTTATTTCAATATTTCATAACTTTCGTTATTAGATTAACTCTCGGTTTGTGAGAGTGGTTTGCTTGCTCCCAAGTTGTGGGAGTCAAGGACATCGAGTGTATTTCGATTTCACTTGTAGGGTTGCTACAAGTGGGTTTAAAGGAAACCTCAAGTTAGGGTTCTAACTTGAGTATCCGATGGTATCCAGGTGGAAGGGACGTAGAATTACCGGGAACAAGTCAAGAGTTGACTTGGGTAATCCGAACACTTGAAACATCCTTGTGTTAGCATTGTTTCAATTTAGGGTTTATTTACATTCCGCATTATTTGTTGGTTAGGAATTTAATTTGGTGTAATTATGATTTTAAATTGTATAAACACTACTCAACCCCCCTTCTAGTGTTTTTCTCATAACCAGGGACCTTACAATACAAACACCAAGCTTCACTCTCTAGGAATTTCCAACACCTAGTTACACCCAACTGGGATTTCCATGCAAACAACTAGTTATCACCAACTATGATTTCCAACACAACTTCCCTTATAATACGGGAATTACAACTCAAGTCTTCTCCAAAGACTTACAATAGATCTAAAAATGAAGTACAGTGATTCATATAGCCAATGTGTGTATATATATATATATATATATATATATATATAGGAAAATTTTCAAATGAGAACATTTCGCACGGTGCGAAAATGTTTTTATCTTTTTTTTGAAATTTTTTTTTTCAAAAATTCTTTTTTCCACCCTCATCATATGTTGTTATACCCCCCTCAAAAAATAATGGTTGAGAAATAATGTCATTTGGCCTTCGATCAAGGCATTTCATCAAATTCGCACGTTTTGAGACCGTTAAATTTGTAACTGGTGGATGGGTGCTCTAATGCCCAACGGGTTCACCCATTATTTTCCCTGGGGTATATATTTGTATGGATTAAACATCAAAAAAAGAAATTTTGAAAAAAAAAATTTCAAAAAAATAAAAAAAATGTTTTCGCACAGGCTTTCGCACCATTTTTTCGCAATGGAAGATTGCCCTATATATATATATATATATATATATATATATATATATATATATATATATATATATATATATATATATATATATATATATATATATATGAATATCATGGCTAAAAAAGTCGAAAATCCTTTTGATCAAATAAAGGATATAAATAATCACAAATTGTTCAAAGTAAATAACTTGAATTTGATCTTCTAAATATTAGCACTTTGGCTCTTCGAGATCAATATCCAAGACTTTTAATCTTTGAAAAAGATATGAATTAAAAATCACAAAGATTAAAAGAATGATAGTCTTGTAATTTGAATCTCAAAGAAAACCTTTAAGGCTTGGAGATCAAATTAAGACAAGAACTATAGAAGTCTAAAGAAAATGAAAAAGATCTTAAAAATATTAGCACAACATAATTGAAAATCAGTAGCCTTGAAAATTGGAAGAAAAACAATTTAGAGCTTGAGCACAAGATCAAATTTCTTTTCAATAATATATAATATTATATAAAAATTCTGAACTCATAGCTATTTATAGAGAAATAATAGCTTGAAATCCGCTTGAAATCCGCTTGAAATTTACTCAAAAGTCTCCTCTAACGGCTAATTAACGACTAGTTAAACTCGAATTAAAACGGCCAAAACTGTCAAAATTGACCCAGTTAGTCGGCTATTCCTAAGGATGGTCGGCTATTATTTTGACAGTAAGTTTTGGCGAAAATTCTTCCTACCAGTAGGTGGCTATCTGGTGAGGATAGTCGGCTATAAATTGACACTGAAGTTTTATACTCAAAATACTTGAAAATATTTTATAAAAATTATTTTTAAATAATATATGGTTAAACCTATTTAAAACCCATTTTTCAAGAATGTTGTGTGTGTAGTGAATATAAATTGGCTTTACATTTTGTACACTACAACTTACGCAAACACACTATACTAGCCTTGTTCTTTATTCTGTGTCTTGAGCCATTCTTCGTTGATCTTAAGTCTTCATTAGTTATATGTGTCGGAGCCTTCATCTTCAATTTCGCGCTCGACGGTAGACTTTTGATTTTGGCTCGTTCTTCTTCGTTTTGCTTCACAATGCGCTCAAAAATCTTCATGGCTATAAT
Organism: Scilla litardierei; assembly: GCA_030789695.1. Classification (NCBI taxonomy): domain Eukaryota; kingdom Viridiplantae; phylum Streptophyta; class Magnoliopsida; order Asparagales; family Asparagaceae; genus Scilla; species Scilla litardierei. Next base: position 46,408 of record JAULAV010002518.1, read on the forward strand.
ATAAATCTATTTACACTTGAAAAAAATATGTTAGTCCGTATATCACTTGTGCACATCATCAAAATTCACTGTGGTGAGACTCAATTTTCCAACATTCCGCTGGTTGGGGGTGGCTATGCCGTGGCCACCTGAAGTGCTTGCAGGGTTAATTGCTAGATGGTGGCAATCAACGCTGCGAGGCTGGCAATGAGTAACTGAGTGAACGTATCGAATTGCTCTTGGAAAACCAATTGTATGTTTGGTACCCCCTTCCGACGAAGATCCAGCATCATCTTCGATATTCTGGGCATCCTGGTTCATGCCAAGGATCGGTCCCGTATTGGTGGGCCCAGTCGACATGGCTTGGTTGTTGCTTTGGGATGTTGTCTTGAGGTTTCCCACAAACGGTGCCAACTGTTGACAGATATGTCCCGTCCAACAGTAAAGTGTGTTAACTCGGATGCCTCTGATGAGGTGGAGCCTCATCAGCTGTAGAGTGGGACCCGGTTAAGATGAAACCAGGGTTGAAGAGTGCGAGGCTTTGAGCTACTGGGCTAGAGCTCGACCTTTTCCTGGGTCGTATATAACGGCCCTTCGACCTACTTGATGGGTCGAACCTTGTACAATCTCTACCACAGACACCCGTTATAGGGGGTCGGATCTGGGTTCCGACCCAAATCTCCGCTGATGCTTAAGTTAGGATCGACTTAAATGGGCTTGGGCAGTCAAAATTGTCCCAAGGGAGATCGTGTTGATCCAGCCACAACGAGCTTTTGGATGAAGAAATATAAGAGTGGAAAGTAAAGAGTAGTGTTGTCAGAGTACCTAGTATTCAGTACCTCTGTAGTGTCCCCTTATACTGTTGACGTTCTCCTTATTTATAAGTAGTGCTATCCTTTCAGTGCCGTTGGAGGATAACCGCCTTACCATAATGTGGGGCGTGATTATCCCTGAAGAATAGATGTAACCGTTGTCCACTTACCACGTCATTAATAACCCCATTATTACCCGTCACCTGAAGGCTCGGAAGCTCAACAGGCAAAACATGGCTTCACTTTGATCGTGCGTGAGCGTAAATTCCCATGTGGGCTAAGTGGGCTTAGTGGGCTTGTACGTCCCTCTTGTGGGCATCGTAATACAAATGAGAATGTTCTCTTCTTCCTCGAGGGCTGGCCTGATGATGTAACAATAGGAATAATTTTTAAATAAGAAACTCATGACATAAAAGCATAATTGAATTACGAAATAGCCGTTCTAATTTCGTTGAGCTCTTTGTTTTGGATATTCTTTTAAATCGGGATTATAGAATAATAACAGATATTGCGGACATGCACCTCAATTGTTTGCTTTTAAGAATAGTTTTATGGATCACAGGTAGGTTTACGTCTTGTCCTTTTTGCCAAATTTTCTTTTAAGTTATGTTTTTCTTTTTTAGAAAATAAATATTCATTAAAATTAGTGGACCATCCTTGTGTGTGCTTGCCACATATGCTGATGAAAAACAAGTTTCCACAAACATATCAATCTTGTGGATGTTAGCAAATCATGTTACAACAAAAATCTTCTTGCATTCATCATGCAAAATAACTTTTAATGATAGAGACCAATCAAGTCATTGGTGTGATCACATCATCATTAGTGGCTTAAAATCTTGCTAATTAAGCCTTAGAACATAAACAAGTAGGAATGTGGGACAATTGAGTTGATCTGTGTCCACTTCTTTTAAAATGTTAATCTATCATTAAAAGAAGCATCTCGAAGATAAGATCTCGTTCTTGTCATCTAAATGCAGATTGATTAGGCATAAAGTGCCGATTTTTTGGACGCAAGACGTTTCATTCTAAATTTGTCCTACTCTTTTCAAATCATCAGCTCTTCTAAAACTTGTGTTTGTGAGGCGCAGCCTAGACACTGTTTGATCGTTCATAAACACTAAACTCAAATTATAATCATGCATACTTTGTTTTCTGGCTTAATTTTAGTAAATTTGTTGGGGGGCTTGCCTCGTTCTTGCAAAACCTTTTAAGTTATTTTCCATATCATGGAACCTCAGACTGCTCAAAAATTAACAATTATGACGTCTACATTCATTAGACATGACAATTTGTTAGTAGATTTTCAAAAGGAATCGTAGGAGAAAAAAATTAAAAACTCGTCAACTAGTCATAACCTTTAAAAAACTGATGGGCATCAGTTTTTTAATGATACAGAATTCTATGATACGAAAACAAGACAAAACTCAGTGGGCGTTACTAAAATTGACTCTTACTTTCTCCCGTCTTTTAGAATAATTTAGCTTTAATGCCCCAATGTGCATTGATAACCCTATGTATCAATTGAACCAAGATAAAAGGTTCTATGTAAATGAACTCAAAGATTTGATACTAAAACCTTTTTTGTTATCGCTGTTATATTAGTTATGTTTCAGGGTGTTTTCTCACCACGTGTTACGCCTATTTGGCCGAAGCCCGAAAGACACGAGCCCAGAGACCCAACTGCCGATCAGAAGCCCATTTGCGCGATCTGGTCCGCCCGACAAGGCCCTATAGAGGACCCCAAATATCGGTCCGACCCGGCCCTGATAAGCGCGCTGGGCACTCGCCCACTCCAGCGGTAACCGTTCCCCTAATCCCGCTACCACTTAATGGCTATGATGGGGAGGTGCTGGCATGGCGCAGGAGGCGGCGACGGGGGGCGGATCGAGGGGGCACGATCGAGGGCGGACGAGCGACGTGGGTCGGGGGCAATCACGGCGGGAGGTCTATAAAAGGGCTAGAAGGACGGCTGGACAAGGGACCGCATCTCAGGTATCTAAAACCTAAGGTACTCCATCAACGACCGTGTTCCCCCATTTCATCTCCTTCCTCCCCCGCTCGCGCCGTGAGACGCCGTTCCGATCTCCTCTCGAGTCGAACCGTCTCCGCCGGGCCTCCTCTTTCAGATAACTGTCTGACTTAGGTATCGGAGGGGATTTGGCCGGAACCAAGGTCCGGCCCCCTGACGAGCGTTCTCGTCTACGCAGGAGGACATCAGATCCACGGGCCGAGGCTTCCCCTCCGCCCCTCGCCGACCACATACCCAGCTGGACGATCGAGGCTACCCCTCGTCGTTCGACCGCCGAGGCCGAGCAAGTCCGACCGAGGCCGAGCATCTCAACCCGGGCCGAGGCTTCCCCTCGCCCTACCAACGACCGAGGACCCCGATTCGGCCTAGCCGACGCGCTCCACGCCGTCTGTAGCCCTGACTCACGCCTCGTCTGTATCGACTCGACACACCCGAGGGACCCAATCGGGCCCCTTGACCACGTTGACCGGGTTGTCCACGGTCAACGCTTTTGTAGTGAGAAAACACTCTGAAACATCTGGCGCCGTCTGTGGGAACGAGCTGTCCCACGAAGAAACAAACCACACCTGCAATGACGCATCTTCACCCGTCTCGACGAAAGGAGAGCAAGGCTCTGACGCGAAGCGACCGGGCCCGCCATCGTTGGCGAGAGTGGGCCCGGGCCCGACGCGGGGAGGATCACGAGGAGAGGACCAGGAGACCCTCACCGTCCCCACTGGTTGGGAGACCAAGCGCATCTGTAACGGCGCGCAGCTCGGACGTAGCTTTGGTGGTATCAATGATCATAGACACTACCATGGTACGGCGACTGCTCGTCGACACCGGCAGCTCCTGTGACGTCCTCTTCATGTCAACCCTGGAAAAGATGGGGCGACGGAAGGAAGACTTACGACCTCGCTCGGGTCCCGTGGTGGGATTCACGGGTCACTCCACCCCCATCATCGGCACGATCCATCTCCCGGTAACACTCGGAGACACACCAGACTCGGTGACCCTGGCGGTGGAATTCATCGTGTTGGGGATCGGGTCGGAATACAATGGTATCATCGGCCGACCCCTACTCAACGCCATCGGCGCGGTGGTCTCGACCCTCCATCAGACTATCAAGTTCCGAACGCCCGGGGGGATGGGACAAGTCGAAGGCGACGCGGGGAGATCGAGTACCTGCTATCAACTGGCGGAGGAAGGTCCCGAAGATCGTCTAGTCGACCGGATGGCCGCGCTCGACTTAAGGGGCGGACCGAGGCCCACCCCTGCGGAGGAGCAGGAGCAGATCCCGGTCACGGACGTCGAGGGCCGGTTCGTCTCAATCGGGAGAGGGTTAGGCCACGACCTGAGGAGCCAACTGGTCGAATGCCTGGAGACGAACCTAGACGTCTTTGCTTGGTCACCAGAAGACATGCCCGGTGTAGATCCCCAGGTGATCGTCCACCAGATCAACGCCGACCCCAACTTCAGGCCGGTCAGGCAGAAGAAGCGGAACCTGGGCGGCGAGAAGATGAAGGCGGCCTCCGAGGAAGTGGAGCGTCTCCTTGACGCCGGCTTCATACGAGAGGTCTGGTACCCGGAGTGGCTGTCGAATGTGATGATGGTCAGGAAACCCAACGGGAAGTGGCGAATGTGCGTGGAATTCAGTGACCTCAACAAGGCCTGTCCCAAGGACAGCTACCCCCTGCCGCGCATCGACCACCTGGTGGACAACACCTCGGGGTACGAGATGCTTAGCTTCATGGATGCCTACTCAAGGTACAATCAAGTCCAGATGGATCCCCGGGACGAAGAAATGATAGCCTTCATGACGGACCGGGGAACTTACTGCTACAAGAAGATGCCATTTGGCTTAAAGAACGCAGGGGCCACCTACCAGAGAATGGTCAACAAGGTTTTTATCTCCCAGATCGGGAGGAACCTGGAAGTCTACGTCGACGACATGCTTGTCAAGTCAAGACGACCGGAAGACCACATCGCCGACCTGCGGGAGACCTTCGAGCGGTTGCGGCGACACCACATTCGACTCAACCCCGCGAAGTGCACGTTCGGGGTAAGATCTGGCAAATTCTTGGGATTTATGATAACTAACCGTGGCATTGAAGCTAATCCTGACAAGATCGAGGCACTGATCAACATGCGTGAGCCGACGATGATCAAAGAACTGCAGAGGCTGAATGGGCGCATCGCAGCCCTGGGGCGATTCCTTTCCAAATCGGCGGAAAGATCACTCCCCTTCTTCAAGGTTTTGAGGAAAGCGATCGCGGAACCTTCAGACAATAGGAAGACGATACTATGGGACGAAGACTACTCCAGGGCGTTCACGGATCTCAAGGAATATCTCCGTAGCCCACCTCTCCTGTCCAAACCACGGGAAGGGGAGTCGCTAAGCCTTTACCTGGCGTGCGCGGAGGAAGCAGTGAGCTCGGTGCTGATCCGAGAAGACGGTGGGGTGCAGTGGCCGGTATACTACACGAGTCGGATCCTGAAGGGGGCGGAGGTGCGATACTCGCCCATGGAGAAACTGGCGTACGCCCTCGTTCTCTCAGCGCGAAGGCTCAGGCCCTATTTCCAGGCCCACACCATACTGGTCTTGACCGACTCACAGCTGGAGCAGAATCTCAAGAGATTCAACCGAATGGGAAGGATGCTGTACTGGGGGGTGGAATTGAGTGAATTCGACCTCCAATTCAAACCACGCACGACCATCAAAGGGCAGGCCTTGGCTGACTTCATCGCTGAGTGCACGGCGGAAGGAGAACACCCTCCAGAGGAAGAAGGCTCAGCAACGGTAATCGCCCAACCCTTGTCTTTTCTTTCGGCTGACCACCTCCAGTCAGGAGTCCCGGGAGCATGGATAGTCCATGTGGACGGATCGACCACACAATCAGGAGGCGGGGCTGGGATCGCGATCCGATCTCCGGAAGGGAACGTCGTGGATTACGCGTTGCGGTTCGAGTTCCCGGCCACCAACAATGTGGCAGAATACGAAGCGGTGATCAACGGCCTGAGACTGACCCGTGAGCTTGGGGCCGAGTCTGTGCGCCCCCTCAGCGACTCGAAGCTCATTGTCAACCAACTTCTGGGAAGTTACGAGGCGCGGGAGGAGACAATGCAGAGGTATCACGCCGTTGCCAAAGCTGCGCTCTCCAGGTTCAAAAACGTGGAAGTCTTGCACCTCCCACGATCGGAGAACGCAAGGGCAGATGCGTTGTCAAAGCTAGCCTCGTCCTCGCTAAAGGAGCTGGGCCGCACCATCTACGTGGAGAATCTGCAGTCCCCCAGCACAGAAGAGCAGGAGATGATGGCGATCGACCAAGATCCCACCTGGATGGACCTGATCATACGGTACCTCACTCACGGGGAGGTGCCGACGGATTGGGACGAACGTCGGACCTTGGAGAGGAAGGCGCTCCGATTTGTGATCCATGAGGGGAGGCTCTACCGGAGACGCTGGACTAAGACGGATGTCCTCCCATACTTGAAGTGCATCGGACCGCAGGAAGCTGAATACGTCCTACGGGAGGTTCACGAAGGGATCTGCGGAAATCACCACGGGGGCAAGATGGTCGCACAGAAAATCTTGAGGCAGGGATACTACTGGCCGACCCTGGTACAAGACGCAACAAACTACGTCCAAAAGTGCCAGGAATGTCAGAGGTACGCCCACCACTCCTCAACTCCCCCATCAGAGCTCATCCCTATCGTGAGCCCTATTCCCTTTGCGAAATGGGGGCTCGACATCCTCGGACCTTTAAACCGGGCCGGGGGCAGCGGAGGTATCTGATAGTGGCGGTGGACTACTTCACTAAATGGATCGAGGCGGAACCGTTGGCCACCATCACATGGAAGAAAGCGAAAAGCTTTGTGTGGACCTCCATCATCTCCAGATTCGGAGTCCCCCGGTCCATCGTCACAGACAACGGGAAACAGTTCGACTCCGCGGGGTTCAAAGACTTCTGCGCGGAATGGGGGATCAAGCTTCTCTTCGCCTCTGTAGCGCACCCCCAGACCAACGGAATGGCGGAAGCGGCCAACAAGTGCATCATAGAGCCCCTCCGAAAGAAAGTGAAGGACGCCGAAGGAAGCTGGCCGGAAGAGCTCCCCGGAATACTCTGGTCATACCGGACGACCCACAAGGAGGCCACCGGTGAGACCCCGTTCATGCTTGCTTACGGGGCCTAGGCGGTGGTACCGGTCGAGTTGGGTGAGGAATCTCTCCGCCTCAAATACTTCGACGAAGACAGGAACTCGCAGGGTCTGAAACTTAGCCTGGAGCTCCTCGGCGAACGACGGGAACAAGCCCTGGCCACCATCATCCGCTAGAAGCAGAAGGTGGCCCGGTACTACAATGCTCGGGTCAGGGGACGAAGCTACCACCTTGGGGACCTGGTCCTTCGGAAAGCAGGCTTCAACCCGGATACCGCTCGCAAGGGGAAGCTCGCGGCTAAATGTGAAGGGCCCTACAAAGTCATCGAGGTCCTCGGACCCGCAACCTACCGTCTAGCCAATATGGAGGGGAGGATTCTCACCCACGCCTGGAATGTGGAACATTTACGCAAGTATTTTCAGTAAATGTATCGTTTCTGTGAAATAAATTTATTTGAATTCATTCCTTTCCAGATAAGCAAAAAGATGTACAGAGAAACGCGCGAAGAGGCCAAGGGGCATTCCCCTCCCTCATTCAACTCCAGGGGCACCTGTGGGACCACCGGCTGGCGGTCCACTTGGGTCATCCCCCACACTCCGCTCGACGTCAGGGTGCATCCGGAGATCCTCGAAGTTGACCCCCGAGAGTGGGAACTTCTTTTGGATCTCGGACTGACACCGGGTGAAACCCTTCTCGAACGCCCCCGTCAAGGCGGTCTCGACGAAGGAGGTGGCATACTCCGCCACGGCATCCTGAGCAATCCGAGCCGGATCCACCTCCTCAAGCCCACGCATCCGGGCCTCTAAGGCCTCGATCTGGCGTTGGTGCTCCGCCCTCTCCTTCTCGATCTCCCGGGATCTCTCGCCAAGTTGAGCAAGGAGAACCCTCGCCTGCTCCTCCGCCGCTTCCAGACGATCGGAGAACTCCAAAGTCTCGGGGGCGGCAACGGAGACGGGGATCTTCTCGGCTCCCCCAGACGTGTCGGCATCTCTCAAGAGCTCGGCGACCCGTGCCTCGGCCTCTGACTTTGCAGTCAGAGCCAAGGCCCTCTCCCGGTCCGCCTCCTCCAAGGCAGAGGACAGCTCAGTTACGCGGGTCTCCCAGGATCTGACCCGCACTTCCTCTAACTGGCCTGCCTCTCCCTCCTCGCCATGGGCCTCAAGATCTCGCCCGGCATCGGCCTTGGCTTTGGGAAGCGCCGCAAACTGACGTCTCATCGAGAGACCCACCGAGGACAACTGCACCAAGGCAACGAAGTTAAGACGGCGAAAGCAGCTGGAGGGAGGACAAGCAGAGGCACTCTACCTGTTGGCCGGCCTGAATCACAAAGGTGGCCAGACAGTCACCCCTAACTCCATCCAGCGCAGCCTGATCAGGAGGGAGGCAACTATTCTCGGCCACTCGCGCGGCGGCTCCGCGGCTCAAAAACACCGATTCCTTCTCCCCCACCGGGAAGCGAGGACGAAGAAGACCCTCCCCTGACGAAGGAAACTCGCCGGGGTTGGAGCGGAACGCGCCTAGATACCGATCGTAGGCATCAGGGAGAGGACCGTCCGGGAGAGGCGAAGGGCCGACCCACGGCCAGGCAACCTCAACGGGGGCGGGTCGGAGCTGATCGGTAGGCAACGGGACATCAACTCCCTCGACCCCCTCACGGATCCTCTTGGAAGACCCCAACAAGGGGACAGAGGGGGATGGCCCCTTCTTCCTTTTAGAGCCTCCAGCCGAGGTCACAGCCCGTTGCTTCTTCCGGACCTCCAGCACATGATCCCTCCTACGCGGATCCGGATCTGGGACCTGCACGTGAGTGCTGGCGGGGGAAGGACCGAGAGGGAATCCACCTGCACTCAACAAAGAAATAAGAGACCAAGCAGAGCCCAGGCAACATCGAATGGCGAATGCTCAGGGAGCTTACCCAAAGGCCACACTGTCTTACGCAAGTTATGGTCACTAAAGAGGACGTCAATCGACCGCTCCCTCGCAGGGATCGCCATCATGTCCTTCGCCATCTGCTGCTCGGCGACGGTCGGCTCACCCAGATCGAGGATGATGGCGCCGGCCGACTCCCACCGAACCGAGAAAGGTACACTCGACGGGAACGTGACAAACACGTATTCCCCCTTCCAGCGTTTCAGGGAGCTCGGTAACCCCAACACCAGGGTCATCTTCGGGCGGGCGCTGATGTAAATCAACGCCCCCGATTGGTGGTGGCTCAGGCGGTAGAACTGGGCGAAGAGACGAAGAGAGGGCGCCACTCCCCTCAGCATGCAGACGACGACGAACCCGACGAGGAGCCCGATGGCATTGGGGCAGAATTGACACAGGCACACGTTGTGGGCCTGGAGGAACTCAACGATGAAAGGGTGGAGCGGGAAACAAAGCCCGAAGCGGAAGCACTTCTCGTATATTCCAACCTCGTTGGGACCGGGAAGGCAGATCCGCTCGTCGGACTCAGGGGCACGAGCCGAGTAAGGTGGAAGCAGATAGGCGGAGCGCATGCTCCCGATGGCGGTGGCGCAGATCGACGAAGGCCACGACAAGACCTCTGGGGGCACCCCTGAAAGTTCACCCCCGTGCCGACGAATCGCTGAGGATGGGCTACCCGCCAGGCCAGGAGCAGCGTCGCACTCCGGACGACCCGAAGCCGTGGCAGAGGAAGACGACATGAGGCAGAGCTCAGGCAGAATCGGGATCAGCGCGAAGAAGAAAACGACGGGATGGCGGCTCACAACCCACTCGGCTTCTCAACCTAAGACGACCCCGCGAGCGGTGGGAATAAGCTTGCAGCTACACGTGGCAACATCAGAGAACCGACGACGCTTCGGAGCCTGCGCCTTAAAAGTATCGAACGGACCAACTCATGATAACGACTAATAAATGAGTCGGCATCGACTGACGAGCCTGTCAAAGTCGGCGGAAGTCACATCGGCCGAGCCGAACCGGCCGAGGCCGATCGACCCGACCAATGGGGGCAATTGTTACGCCTATTTGGCCGAAGCCCGAAAGACACGAGCCCAGAGACCCGACTGCCGATCAGAAGCCCATTTGCGTGATCTGGTCCGCCCGACAAGGCCCTATAGAGGACCCCCAAATATCGGTCCGACCCGGCCCTGATAAGCGCGCTGGGCACTCGCCCACTCCAGCGGTAACCGTTCCCCTAATCCCGCTACCACTTAATGGCTATGATGGGGAGGTGCTGGCATGGCGCAGGAGGCGGCGACGGGGGGGGCGGATCGAGGGGGCACGATCGAGGGCGGACGAGCGACGTGGGTCGGGGGCAATCACGGCGGGAGGTCTATAAAAGGGCTAGAAGGACGGCTGGACAAGGGACCGCATCTCAGGTATCTAAAACCTAAGGTACTCCATCAACGACCTTGTTCCCCCATTTCATCTCCTTCCTCCCCCGCTCGCGCCGTGAGACGCCGTTCCGATCTCCTCTCGAGTCGAACCGTCTCCGCCGGGCCTCCTCTTTCAGATCACTGTCTGACTTAGGCATCGGAGGGGATTTGGCCGGAACCAAGGTCCGGCCCCCTGACGAGCGTTCTCGTCTACGCAGGAGGACATCAGATCCACAGGCCGAGGCTTCCCCTCCGCCCCTCGCCGACCACCTACCCAGCTGGACGATCGAGGCTACCCCTCGTCGTCCGACCGCCGAGGCTGAGCAAGTCCGACCGAGGCCGAGCGTCTCAACCCGGGCCGAGGCTTCCCCTCGCCCTACCAACGACCGAGGACCCCGATTCGGCCTAGCCGACGCGCTCCACACCGTCTGTAGCCCTGACTCGCGCCTCGTCTGTATCGACTCGATACACCCGAGGGACCCAATTGGGCCCCTTGACCACGTTGACCGGGTTGTCCATAGTCAACGCTTTTGTAGTGAGAAAATACTCTGAAACACCACGGATTGGTTGACTGGATGGCTGGAGGTCAACGCGCTCGCGACGATCACATGCGGCCTCCATGAGCGGGATTCGACTCATTCAACTTTGGCGAAGAGCGTGCGGGTCCGCGCATCAGCGTGCCGAAGGGGATCCTCGGCAAAGCGACGTCCTCCGTATGGGGTGGAGACGAATGGACTCGAAGGCGAGCGTGTTCAACTACGGACTAGTTGGGTGCTGAAGGATAGCCTCGGCACGGCTGGATCTGCTTGACCTGAATAGACGAGAAAGCTCGTCAGGTGACTCGGACCTTGGTTCCGACCAAGTCCCCTCTGATGCCTAAGTCAGAACAGATCAAAAGGATGATAAGTGGGATCGGTATGGCTCACGGGGACGCCGATACACGAGTCCTCGGGCCGACCTATGGAGGAGAATTATCAAGTGGAAGACCAGGTCGTGTAAGAGGAATACCTCGGTGTTTTTGGGTATCCAGGAAGTGTCCCCTTTTCTTGTTGTTCTCCGAGTCGCTTTATAGGAGTCTTCCCCGGCCACGTCTATTCAAGTGTCTCCTTTTCTTGTTGATCAGAGAGACCAAGGGTCCTGTACAGCGCGTCAACTCTTCGGACGATATTTTTATCCTCTCCAGCATAGTGAAGAAGAGTATGTCGCACAAGCTTCCGATGTCAACGAGCAACCTTTTCACGGTGATCTTTCTGATCGTGGACGTGATAACCACAGCATCATCGTGCGGTAGCTCCATCCCTTCCAGATCTTCGTATGAAAAGAAGATAGGAGGCGTTCAGTATCTGGGGCGCTTTCGCCCCACGGAAACTGTCATCAATCTCCCAGCGTAGGAACTTTGGTGAGAGGTTGATAGCTCCGGGTGTGGGGACCTCCCGTTATCATGTTTGTGATCCCGACACTGGAGGATCCTGTAGAAACCTCGGAGGATGTGGTGGGGTGAGTCGGCATACTCGAGTGGTTCGTCGAGGGGATGTCGACTCGTGGTTTTTCATAGACGGTGCCAAACTGTTAAGTCCAAAATTGACCGGTATAGTTGTCAAGCTGACGGAGACTCGAAGCACAGAGCTGGAGCCTAGTCAGCCTTGAGAGTGGGATCCTCGGTTGGAGGAACCGGGATCGGTCATTGGTGGTTGATGATGGTACAACAGTTGATCGACCTAAGAACGACCGTCGGTTTGATCGTTCGTGGTTGAAGAGCCCGATATCGATCTTGGGCATTTGGGTGGCAATCGTCGATCTGCACCACAAGGAGTCGTTAGGGGCATTGGATCTGTGTTTCGACCCAAATTCCCTCCGATGCTTAAGTTAGTAAGGAACTTAAGAAAGAGAGGAATATTGGTGTAGCTGAGATCGACCCACTAAGGTTCATTCCTAGACTAACGACGTAAGCTCGAATATAGAATGGAGAAGTAAGAAGATAGAGTTCTATGTATTAGTACGCGTACCTTGAAGATGGAACCCCTTTACCTTTGTCCGTCGACCTATTTATAGGTACCTCTTCCTTGATGAGTCGTAACCGCCTCTTATTGATTAGGGCACGATCTTCTCTGGAATTCGAGCTAACGGCTGTTCATTTACTCGGCCCCATTAACTTCTCCTCGAATTTCTGCGCCAGTCCAACGGTCGTCTGATCCGTTCGCCCGACTCAGTCGTAGCCTGTGTAGAGTGTGGGGGCAACGAGTCGCAGGTGATAAACTGGTCGGTTTTGCGGATACCCAAATCGGGTTCGTATCCGTACACTAACAAGGTCATAGAGTTCATTTTTTGAGGATGGATCCTAAACGACTAAGATAAATCATCAGCAAGGCTTTTACATTCTAAGTATATGCAAGAGGAAAAAAATAAAGATTGCATCTCTTTTTACAAGATAAAAAATCTCATCGATGTACTTTGTCTTGTAGTGAATGCTTCTTGCAATATGTAGTCTTGATGATTGTCCTATCTGACATGTGTATTAGTTGAGCTATAAAATCTGCATAGATAAAGTTAGCACACATAAAATAATATGTTTGTATCATCGAAACCTTATGAGGAGTTATGAGTTTCCTACAAGTAGATCATCATCCTGATCTTCCAACTTGGATAATTTGTTCCGTCGAAGAGCGGAGGTCGAATGGTTGATAGATCTTCTTCAGGAGACATGGATGGAGCGTTGAATGCAAGCATTGTTGTATACTTCAACCTCGATCTGATACCAATTGTAAGGACCTTCTATGCCTTGCAATACTAACAACAAACACTTTAGAGGGGGGTGAATAGAGTAATGACAATAACTGTGACCTTAAAATTAAAATTGCAAATGCGGAATTATAAGTGCAAGAGGAATTTAATCTACACAATTAAACATACGCAAACACAAGAGATTTTACCCTGGTTCCCCTACTTGGGTACATTCAGCTACACTAAATATTCACTATGATCCTACACAGGTTACTGAATACAACCCTACCCTAGGGATACCCTACACAAGGGATTTGCCTTTCACAAGGACTCAACCTACCCTACACAAGGGTTTAACTCCCACACAAAGAGAAACTAATTCCCACACAAAGAATTAGGGGTATCCTACACATGGACACAATCACCCACAAAGAGAGTGACAAACTCCCACAAAGAGAGTGACCAACTCTCACAAAGAGAGTATCTAATTCCAACAAAGAGAATTAGTTTTCACTTCACAAAGAGGAAATAAATACTCTTAACTATGCCTTGAGATGAACTTACTCAATATGAAGAAGAAGGCATGGAAGAGGTTCTTCAAGTGATGAAATGAGCTTTGATGCACTTGGATGATTTTTCTTGAGCCAGCTTCAATGCATGAAAAGGATTAGAGCTCTAAGAGGGAAATGAGAGATTAGGATTTGCTTTAATGATCTCTTAATGATCTTCAATAGTTCCAAGAGTTCTAAATGAACTAAGCTCATTTCTATTTATATATAAAACCCCATAAACCCCAGCTAGAAGCCAAGAAAGAATTCTGCAACGGCTAGATTCTGAGATTTTACGGTAATGACAGGCGACTGTATAAGGATCGACAATCGACTGATCAACGACTAGATTTTTCCCAACAGCTATAATCTGAACCAGGACAGGCGACTGTAGAAGACTACACAGGCACATGTACTATATGCATGCGCCTGTAAAAACTTCGTTAGGCGACCGTCACATGGGATGGACTGGAGCTGAGCAAATACAACTTACGTACTTGTGAATTCAGACGACTGACGAGCAAAGTCCAGGTGCCTGAAAAATGACAGGAGACTGTAAACTCTACATTAGTCGACTGACACACAAGCTGGAGAGATGCCCAGAAATGACAAGTTACACATTTTGGTACACAGACGAATGAAGAACAACATCCAGGCGCCTGAAGATAGACATGCGCCTGTCAAATGAACTTCGGTCGCCTACTCCAAAAGCTCAAGAAAGATTCAAAATAAATGACTTAAGCTGTGCACAACAGTCGCCTGTAGAAGGCTGGCCCGGCACCTGGTGATCACCAGTTGCATGTCCTGCCTTCAACAGTCGGTTGTTGGAAAGCCAGAGACTCCAATTGGAGTTCATGGCATGAGGAACCTATTGGGTTAGATTCTATGATAATCCTAAGTCTCTCTAAGATGGTTATATGCATATGCATGAATGAGTAGACCATCTATCAAGGTATTACAAAATTCTAGACCCAAAAAGAGAAAAGCAAGTAATTGAAATATTATATGGATTACAATTGCTTCTCTTAGAGTCTAATCTTCAAGCTCTTGATGCCTTGATGCTCTTCATCATTTTTCGAGCTTTAGCACTTCTTGATGAGCTTCTCTTCATCAAGATCCATGATTTGGCAATGCTCCCCTTGATGTCCATCCTTGCACCAAGATATAAGTCTCCAGAAGTGATATTCTTCATTTGATTAAACATGAGACTAAAACATGAGAGTCATTAGCAACAACATAATGGTGTGATTATCATCAAAACATTATTGGTCTAAAACACCAATACCTAACATTAACTCATACATAAGTGCCATTCAAATAGATGGAAGTACACCAAGTATATCATCAAATCACAAGAATAAAATTGATCATATTCATAGATTTGATATTTATTTCATGCAAACTCAAGTAGCATAAAATTATTTAGTTTACATAAACTAGTAAATATTAGTATGAATAATACACAAGTATTATTTTAAGAAATACTCTGAATTACCAATATAGATTAAATGATGAGAATATTTACTGTATATAAAGCATTCAAAAAATTGAACCATATCTATTATTAATAATACACTAGTTTTGTTAAATGATGACATCAAAAAATACATTTTAAACACATATTTCATCACATCATCTTATGGCTATATTTTCTAACGAAATTACAAGAATATCCAATAATTGTTTGTGAGATGTAACAATTCAAAACCCATATATCCTCCCACAAAGAGAACACACACGCGCGCGCGCACGCGCGCGCACACACACACACACAGAGAGAGAGAGAGAGAGAGAGAGAGAGAGAGAGAGAGAGAGAGAGAGAGAGAGAGAGAGAGAGAGACCACCCACACAGCCTACACACACAAACTACACACTCACACAGAGACCTCACACTGACCACACACACGTAGAGACCACACACACATGCACACCACACACATGCAGACTACACACACGAAACATTGCAACCAATTCCACCACTTAACCCAGAGAGTCGCTCATCTTCGGCCATATTATCAAAAAAGTAAAACATATATACAACATCAATGATTTCTTCCGCGTGGGTGATTCCATTAGAGGGTGTCAGTACAAGAGACATGGCCAATGCCACATTCCATCAGAGGGTGTCTGGCGATGGTTTTGTTTAGATTAAAATTATAAGAGAGAGCTTACCATAGAATCCGATCGACAATGACCTAAGAAGACAAGAGAAAGATGAACGAGCGACGAATGAGCGAAGGGAAAGATGAACAAGTGTATGTGAAGATGGGAGTAAGGGAAGACGAGAGCATAGGAAATGAGAGAGCGTATGAAATGAAAGAGTAATCTAGGTATTTACTCTTAGTGGGGGTATTACTAACGGTACCGTCGGTGAATGAAGGGATAGTGGGTCTCCTTGATTACATCACCGTTTAGTGATGGGTTTCACTGACGGTATCATCAGTGAAGCTGATAAAATCTTGGTGCTTTCCCTGATGGTGCCGTCAGAAATGCGAAAGTTCACTGATGGATCCGTCAGCGAAGAGATGGATAGTGGACTTCTCGATTATGGTGATTTTAGTGCGGGGATTTCACTGACTATACCGTCAGCGATTTCAATAATCACTGACGGGCAAAAGTCTCATTAGCATTGGTTATGTGCCTTATGGAAAAAAGCACGAACCACCTACCCACTACTGACGGGTGCTTATCCATTCAGTGAGCACAGCGAAAATATCCCAACATTTGCTGACGGAATGTCCCGTCAGCGAAATGGCACTAACGTTGACGGCTTCCGTCAACAAAAGTACTTATATCATATTACTATAATTAGCATAAAAATTAAAATTTACGCTGACGGCATTTCCCGTCAGCAACGTCCAACTTTTTCTGATGGAGACGTGCCCGTCAGTGAATCTGTTGTGATGCCAACATATCACTTATGAGCGTTGTATGTCGTCAGTCATAGTAAGTTTTCTCTGACGGTGGCCATCGATGAATGTGGGCTTCCCTGATTTCGCATCAGTGAATTGTCATTCTCATGGACTCTTTAATTAGGCCATCAGAAAAAGCACATCTTTACTGACATTAGGATAGGCCGTCAGTAAAAGTTCGTCAGAAAAGACAGATTTTCTTGTAGTTCTACCACTCTTTCCACTAGAGCAGTTAATGCTTAGATGCACTAAAGAGATAAACGGGTCTTGCGTTGCAACATTGGTGTTGAGAGGCTTAGTACGACTTGTACTACCTCAAGTACAAAGGTCGTAATGTTTGGAATGATTACCTAGTAACTGACGCCCTTTTTGACCCATCAACAGTGAAACGAGTCTTGCTTCGTGTTGTTGACATTTACTGAGCTTATCGATCCCATAAACAACACCAATTGTTTCATGTATTTTCTTACCAATTGGGCTTTCTAAGTGGATAGGCTAAGTGGGCCGACCTTCCTTACACCTGACTTGCAAATTAAGACAATCGGCAATGTGACACGGTCAAGGCCTTAATCAAAATTCCTATGACGCTCAAGTCAAGATGATGCATATAGATAGGAGATGTAAGTCGAAGGCATATTTAAACATAGGAGCTAGGGTTGTATATATTGCGTAATAGTGCCTGAGTTTGTCCATTTATGGGCCTTTTTAGGCATATGAAGAGGGGTATATTGGTAAGTCTTTCGTACACTATACTGCACGCAGGTCAACTGTGAATACGATGGCAAATATTTCTCATGGTCCAGCCTCCATTTGATCTTGGGCCCTAGTTTTGGGTCAATGCTTGGGGCTTCTTATTTGGGATCTACCTTGGACTATGGCCTCATTATTAACAGAAATTACATCAAAATATCCAACCATTTCATCCTATTTTCACTAAAATACATAACATTTCAAAACGTCCAGGAACCCCTTTCTTTCGTTCCCTTACTACTAAAGCCCTAAACCAAACTCACAAGGGAAACGTAGATTTCTTCAATCTCCGTCCATTCACCCACCCATGGATCCTAATGTCCCCTTCAGTCTCTATAACACAAGCCTCAGCATTGAAAGCAAACAAGAAATTCTACGGCACGCACGCAGAGAGAAAGAGAGAGAATAATGGGAAACATATGACATAGGCTTAACCATATATGAACCTCAAAAAGTCCATCCTCCCCTTTTTTTGAACGATCAGAAATGTTCAGAGATCTTCGTATTCTAATGTACCAAAATGTCAAATATTAGGTGAACCCAAAGTGTGTTTTGCTGCATGCACATTCATCCATCTGTTGCAAAGAATTGTATACCATACTTAAGTTAGCAACATATGCCATATATACTTCACATTATTTACATGCACATGTGCGGTCCACTCTTTCCCTTTGTTTCTTCGTCGCACCTCCTCAACCACTAAACACTCAAATTCTGCCAACGGAGAAAATTTGCCTATTCGACAACAGGAGGAAGGGATTCTTCCATAGTTCCATCTCCAATGAATTCGAAGCAGACGATGGTGAATCGGGCTTCGGATCTAGAGTTTGCGGGTGAGGAGAATGAGCCAATGGTTTGGGGATTTGACGAATTTAGATTTAGATTTGTCTGATTTGATGGCTTGAATAATTTTGACATAATTTTGCCACATACCAGAGAAGCAAGTAAATTGCAAATATCTCAAAAAGGATGTTACTCCGTCGAAATGGAGGATAGAAGGAATAAGCAATTTTATCCTGTAAATTGACCCAGATGAAAGAGAAAGCAGTCCAAAAGAGAGAATACTAGTGTATTGTGCTTGTAGTGGCATGGACCACAACACAGCATTACTGTATCTCACCCACGTGAACCCTGGCTCAAATGACACCAAAAGACAACTAGTCCACCCCCATGTAGGGACTAGCGTACGACAGAGAAGCATGAAGCCAAACCTATACATCATTCATCCTCCAATTCTAACCACAACTGCTGCTCCTCCTCCTCTGACATTGTAAACCTCCTTTCATTCTAGAATCCAATTCAAATCGAAGCAACACAAGTTCACTCTAACATGAAATGCAATCGTCAAACACAAGACTGAGATGGTAAATATATGTTCCTTTTTGTTCTAAAGCTTTGTTTATGTCATCACCTTCTACATTGGATATAGAAAGAAAGGAAAATGAAAAGAAAAAAACTTCAAATACAACAGAGGGGGGTTAACAAAAGCGAAAGAGGAACAGAAAGGGAGCTACACTATAACCAATGAGTCATCACATTGAGGAAGAAGACATGAAATGAGGGTTACAATTCTAAACTTTTGTCCTCTCCTCACTGCTTTAGTTGTGTGTTGTCATTATCCCCCTCCTCTCTCCCTGCTTTTTCTTGCCAAGAGCTATCCTTTCCCGAGATCAGTCTGCACTCCTGCTGTCTGTCATGTGCTTTGTTGTCTTCTGTTTGGTGTCTATCTGTACTCCGTATTCTCGAAAATGTTAACAAGTATTCTTGGTGGTGGTTGCAGCTGGCTTAGTAGCTACTAGTAATACTCTTCTACTGCTGACTGGCCCTACTTGAAAAAAAGAGTGAGCTGTGCATGCTTCTGCTGCTGTGCACTCAATATTCATTCATTCATTCATTCATGGAAATGATTCCCTACCCTTTTCCCCTATGCATCATCCATCATCCCACTTCCTTCATGTCTTCTTCCTCCATAATATTATCATGGCTGATGGCAGGCAGTAAAGAGCCTCTCTATTGCTTACATTCTCTCTTTTTTAAAAAGCTACTATGTAAAAAAAAAGTAAACAAAAAAAAAGTAGATAGATATTATATATAACCTTAACCTATCCTACAAACTCCACTTTTCCTCTCTATATTCCACTACCACTTTCTTCCCTGTCAAAATAATCAAATAAAAGCACACAGCATCAGATGTCTGTCATTTAAAATACAAAGCATGTTACATTGGGAAAAGAAAAATCTTATAAAGTGCATCTCTCTTACACTGGCCAAAGTTGCCCACTTTTCACAAACCAACTGCTCCATGCCCAGATGAGAACCTGGAATCTCAGCATTATTATTTAGCATCCACAGTTAATTGTTATTAAGTCTACTAAACAAATTGAGTACCTGGGCATTTGGAAGAAGCATGAAGACTTGAAGGATGCCATGCTGTCAAGAGGAGGAGAAGGGGGCAGAAGAGTTGAGGCAATGAGATGGCCATTGCCCTTGACATTGCCATTGCTCATGAGAGAGGTCTCCTCATGGGCCAGAGAGAACGAGTCGTTCGCAAAACAAGATTTGGTGGGAGATGCAAATGGGCTGTCAGGCAAGTTGTGCTCAGCACTGAAAAACACACGGAAAAAAGCGCATTTAAAGTAAATTAATAAGCCAGCAACAACAATTCCATTCCTATTCTTACTCCCTTTGTGCAAACTCTCAATTTCAAAGATGGAATTCAAAATTTTGAATTACCTTTCTTGGTAACTGATATCTTCGTTGGGGGTTGGTTCAGCATGAGCACGCTCCTCAGCGTTGACTGCAGTCTGCTTCTGAGGAGCAGCAGCAGCGGCAGAAAGAGCAGCAGTGCCAGATGCTGCTGCTGGGCTCAGGCTCTTATCTACAAACAGCAATGAATATTACAGGGGACCAACATTAATGACTACTCTATCTCTTTAGAAAAATGAAATCAAGGTGCTTACTAAAAACTAACCCATACTGAAATTAATGCACACATCTACTGCCATACTAACCTTCAACTGCTACTGCTTCATCCTGGCTCCCACTGCTGCTGCTGCTTCTGCTTCGCCCATCAGACAGAACTGCAGTGTTGAAATTGGTTGCTGAAGTTGGAGTTGTTGCTGATAGTGGAGAAAGAATGGGTGCAGTTTGTGAGCCAAAGTTCCGGCTCTTGATGTCGAGGAGATGCAGGCCCATGAATCTCCTCCCTTGCATCTCAATTGCCTGCTGCAGCTCGACCGCCTGCTGCTCTTCCATCTTCCTCCTCAGTATTACATCCTGCTGATTGTTGTACAGCATCCTCGCACTCGCTTCATGAAAACCAAAAAGTTCACTTTTTCAGCAAACTAAAACTAAAACTGGGGAAAAAACATAAAAAAACAGAATCAAGGAAGCATACCCAGTTGTTGCAGATCATATGGGTCTCTAGAATCCAACCCCGTGGGAGTAGTGCACCCAGAAAAATCGAACCTTTCGCCCTGCAGCTGCTTCCTGCGAAAAAAAAGCTACAATTTTTAGAAGCTGAACAAAAACAACATGGGCATCAAAGGCTAAAGAAAGAAAAGAGATAGTGCCTGTACTTGTCGGGGACTTTGCCCTTCTCTTTGTATGGCTTGACCAGGACTCTGGCATCGCAAACGAAATGAGGGTTCCCCTTGGCCAAGATGATCTTCACTGTCTCTGGGTATACAAATGTCACAAACCCAAACATTCTCTTCTGCTGGTATGGGATTCTCACATCCTGAACTGGCCCGTACATACTGCAAATACAATAAAAATCAAACCTTTAAACCGAAAAACAAATTTTGCTACTTATGTTTCAAACATGTATGCAGATGAACGAAAACCCTTACCTGAAGTAATTGGAGACATCTTCTTCTCTAAAAGTAGAATCCGCAGGAAAAGTCAGATAGATCTGCCTTGATCCCGGATTCGCCATCCCGGCGAAATCGGCCCTCTCCATCCTCGGCCGACCCATAAACTTACAGTTCTCATTCTCAAGCATCAACGCCGCGGCCGCAACAGCCGCAGCCCTGTAAATAAGAACAAATATCAGATTGACTAATTTTTCTCTCAGCCCATCATTAAATCTCACCTGGGGTTTATCATTGGCTTACCTTTGGCTTTCGTTCTGCTGCTGCTGAAGCATGAAGTTCAAGCACTTTCCAGACGGACTCCCGGTCGGCGAGTAGGGAAAAGCGGCGGCGGCGGCGGCGGCCGAAGCGGCCAGCCTCTGACTCTTCGATCTCATCAGCATGAGTTCCTGACACTGCTGCTCGACAGCAGCGGCCGACATGTCGTCGGCCGGACCGTGAAGAAACCTGCAACTGCTGCCATTCTTGCAAAACCCCCGGGCAAAATACAGGCAGGGCTTCCACCCAAAACCCTGGTCCCAGTAACCGGCCTGGTCGGCGGACGCTTGGTCGTTCAAGAAGGAGAGGTGATCTTGCAGCAGATAGTCGTCTCCGGCGTCGACGACGAGGCCGTCGGCCTCGCTGTTCGATCTGGAGAAGGGGATAGAAGGCTGCGGGGCCCACGAGGATGGGCTGTTGGGACCTCTGGGGTTGTGGCGAGAGAGCAAGAAAGGAGACGGGGACGGCGGCGAGGTTGAGGGAGGAACAAGGCCCAAATCTTTACGGGCCTTGAGGATGAGAGAGTGGAGGAGGGTTTCGGGTCCGAAGGCCAAACGGATCATCTCCTTGTCGCCGTGGTCTTGGATGAGGAGGAGACCCATGATCTTCGCTGCGTTCTCCGGGTCCAGCGCTTGGATCCGAGAGAACACGATCCGGGTCGCTTCATACGCGTCCATTGTTTGTGAAGGTGAGAGCTTTTTTTTTGTTTTGAAGGTTGAAGATGGAGAGTAGTAGTTTGATTTTTAAAGGCCGGAGGAGGAAAAAAAACTAAAATAAAAGGGTAGGGTGAGAAAAAGAAGAAAGAGAAATAATGGGCTTTAATCTCTTGCCTTTTTCATTTGTTTATCGTTTTATTTTTACCATTTTAAATAAAGAGCTGCAGTTGGGCTGGGGACTCCGTTCGCGAGGGGAAAGAGAGAGAGTCCATTATCTCCATGGGGTCGCGGGGCTCTGAACAAGCGATGATGCAGTCGAGGTGGGGCTAAAAATTGAATTGATTGCTCTTT
This sequence comes from Scilla litardierei, assembly GCA_030789695.1. Lineage (NCBI taxonomy): Eukaryota > Viridiplantae > Streptophyta > Magnoliopsida > Asparagales > Asparagaceae > Scilla > Scilla litardierei. The sequence goes on from JAULAV010002518.1 coordinate 68,775, forward strand.
TACTCCTCCCTCCCTCTTTTTAATCACTATGGGAGTAAAAATTGAGTCGTTTTGTGTAGTTGTGGATGGATCTAGATCTACCAATACAGGCTCTGTCTCTCTCTCTCTAAAATTTGGGTCAATGGGAAGGGCTATTGAGCCTTCAATCAATCCAACTTTGTTTCTCAAAAGAACAGTGACTCTACTCTCTCTACTGCTCTCTGCACACTGTCCAGCGCTAAATTCTCCTTTTTCAAAGACGTGATTTGGAGGGGGGAGAGAGGGGCGTGTGGGGGCCCACCGGCGCTGCAGCTCGCTTCCTTCTCCGTTTGTCGTTTCCCCGGCTGCTCTGATGTCGTTGGTGGTGTTGTTTTTTTGTTGCCATTTCCCGATGATAATGCTATTATTATAACATTTTCTTAAAGTATCTGTTAATGTACACATTAATAATGCCGGGGTGTTTATTCTAATCATCGTTAATGGGGGGGCCATTATTTTAGTCCCCTCCTTAATGATTTGTTTTACCGAAATCTCCCAGATCGATGTGTACTCAGTACTGTGCGCCCTGCAATTTCGGTTATATTTATTTATTCCTTTTTGGAGGGAGAAAATTATGGGGTCAATCAACCAGAGATTCGCTGGAATTTTTCCCCTTTTTTAACCCTTTTCGTTTCGCCGTCACAATTGGTCGCTCGCGGTAAATGCCGTTGCTGGTCCGTTTCTTTTTATCCACGTAATTTCCGTGGTCTTCAGCGCTTTGACCCTCGTCGAAAGCCATGCTAATTAATTACATGAATCTATCGAGGACCGTCCACAATTTTTGCTGGTTTAAATTTAAAAAAGCATCAAGTAAGTAAATTATAATTATAGTGGTTAATCAATTGCCGGCATCCCTCTGTAAAAACTGAAGCTTTAGATCAGTTAGAAACGGGGCTGCATACTGCTTCAGTATGTTTTGCAGCTTGTGCTAATCATAATTTAAATCAGAAATAAAATGTTTGAGCTCATGGTCTAAATTTTTTTTAATGAAAAAACTGGCTTTGGCAAAAAGATGGTACGAGAAAGCGTTTGTATGCCCAATAGATATTTTACGGACAGGGTACAAACTGGACAATAAAAGCATCAAAGCATTATTTGTCCATAAATGGTACAAGATGAAAAATTTCGTATGTGTGTTATGTATTGTTAGTGATATTTTGGGCCGAGGGCCATCGTAGCTGAGGCAGTCTATCCCATCTGAGGACTAGGCAGACCAAGGGCCTGTTCTTTTGTAGGAAAATATAATTGGGAAAGTTGAGAAGTGTGGAATCTGATGAGAGAGAAATTTGTGTGTAGTGTGTTTTTTTTGTTGGAAAATGAAGTTGGATTGTGGAGTTGGAAAGTTGAGGTGTGTCCTACTCCGTGTAGTGTGTTGTTTTGGTTGAAGAAAGTTGGAGGTGGAAAGTGTCGTGGGGTCCACCCAAATTTAATTTGTGCTATTTATACCTAAACTAAAAACTAAAAACTTAATTAATATATTAATATATTAACTAATTAATAACTAAGTATAATTAAATGAGTATGAATACTGTAATCATAGGTTTGAATAGGAAGTGGCCCACCAATACATTCGCACCTGAGAAACGCATTCATTTGTTCCTCTGCAAACGAACGGGAAAAAAAAAATTAGAACGCTGCGATCTGATTGGGCGCGGGAGAGAGAGGGACCCACGTCGGATGTGGATTCCAGTGTAATCCGCTCAAAACGCTGCAAACGCAAAAATGGGTTTGAGATTCCCACTTTGGCCGCCACGTAGGATTGCAATTCCAACAAAATAAAAACGCAAAAGAACAGCCCGCGAGATTCTGAAGCTGGATTCCAAGAAACATTGAGTGAACAGGGAAAATTTTGAGATCTCATCGCAATTTTCGGCCAAAAGAACGGGCCCTAAGCAGTGGGACCCATCACACCCGAGTCAAGAGGCTACACGTGTCCTTAGGGACCATCTGAAAGCAGCCTGAGAGGTAAGCCCGACAAAGTTGCTAGCACGGCTCTACAATGGAGATCTGCACTCGTCGTTCCAGATAAGCCATCAAGACTCACACAAGGACGACCTTCGCGAGCTCAGCTTCTACACTCCACAAGGACGACCTTCGCGAGGTCAGCCCCTTCAGCTGCTAAGCTCCACAGGGACGACCTTCGCGAGGTCAGCCCCTTCAGCTGCTAACCTCCACAGTGACAACATCTGCAAGGTCAGCTCCTTCAACTGCCACGCTTCACATGGACGACTTCCACGAGGCCGGCTCCCTAATAACGATAGCTCTTCGAGGACGACCTCCATGAGATCAGCTCATTATCAGCATGACTCCATACGACAACCTCAACGAGGTAGGACCTGAAACTATTAGAAAACCACTAGAGTGGTGTGAATAGTGTTTTATGATAATTAATAAGCAAATTACGCCTAATTAAAAACCCAAACAACTAATAGTGCGGAATTAAAATAAAAGAGACAACAACTCAGAAATTACAATCGCAAACAAGATATGTACTCTGGTTCAGATTTCCTTAGTCAATTCCTGACGCCTTAGAATCCTACTCCAGCAACCCTCTAGTAAATACTAGAGATTAGTAAACACTAGTAACACTCTTACCCAATTCCGGTAAGAGTAAATCCAATACTACAATCATACCAATTCCCACAACTCGAGAATGGTTCACTCTCACAACCCAAGCTAAATTAATCTTAACAAAATATACAGTTAACAAAATCCCCCAAGCTAAAATCGAATATAAAAGACTACCTGTTGCGGGTAAAGTCCGCATAACAATGAAATCTGTATAGTGGGGAATCAAGGGTACAGTGATTACAAGTTAATGTGGTTTTTTGTAGAGGCATATATGCCTAGGAACTCGATCTTGGAGATGTAGGATCCCAGATCGCTCGAAGGTCGTCAACTGCTTGGTAAGTGGGCCAAGCTTCCTGCACGACGAGCAGCTCGTCAGAAAGGCTGGGTTTGCTGTCAACCCGCAGCCTCTCCGATGATAAAGTCAGTAAATGACTCTTTAGAAGTAGGTCGAACACGCTGGCCGATCTTAAAGTAGAACGACTTTACGTGGCGAGCTTGTGAGGAAGGCACAGATGTGATGATATCCGACCTTGAGTATTGAATGGGAGTTATGATTTTAACTAACCAACCCCCTCATTGATGGCTGGAGGAGGTATTTATAGTGGGGAGAGTCGTTTGAGCGCCATCTAATCAAATGTCGCATCCGCTTAGCTGAAGCTCGTCTAGAGCATTAACGGGGACACGATCGGTCGGCGAGAGTGTCAGAGATATTATCGCACCGCCTCAACCTTACATTAGTTGAATGTCGGATAATGTCAGAGATATTTGTGTATTAATGGAGACGCGATGGGCGGCCATTAGTGTTGCGAGATGTATGCCCTCGAGGCAATTTATCTACGTGTATCTATACAAACATCTTGTTCAAAATTACAGTAAGCTGTATGGTAAGAATTTATTTATGTTAATCATAATGTAGTTATCATTAGATATTAACTTAGGTAAAGTCCTGAGATTTAATGCAAGGTCAAACATGTATCGAGATGAGTATCTCGATCATGGAGAAATGCTTGACCGTCTGTAGCATAAGTCTAAAAGGGTTCGTGGTCGTAGATGTTTCGAGAAAAGAATATCAAAACATAGGATTGACCATTGTGTCTTAGTCTTCACCGTATAGCGGTGACGATGATCTCATGGTCGTTTGACTTGGCAAAGTCGAAGACGAGACACAGGTGCTCATTTGAGAATGAGTTCACTGAACGACCCACAAGAATTATCATATGGTTATGATTGACAAATCTGTCAATGATAACTCTTAGGGATGATATGCAAGTTGGTCTTTTGACTTGAGGTCATTAAACGAACCTGTACGTGATCGGTGTCACTTAGATCTCTGACCTAGCTTCGAGGCTAGGCCTGTCGAAAGGTCTTTGGTCGGGTGACATTTGAAGCATGAGAGGAGAGTAATGACCGAGATAGAATTCGTCTCTCCCGGACAATGGGAGTTCGTGTCGTAGTGTTAGTTCGGTCTCTAGTGAAAACTCTGGCCAGAGTATGTTGAAAGTTGTCCAACATTATTTGACTAAAGATCGATGGAAACTAACTAGATTCGAGTTATTGGGGCTGACAGTTTGACCGTACCCTAGACTTGAGTTAAACGACATAGTTTAGACGAAGAGACTGAAACTAAAAAATTCATCACAGACACAGTCAGGGTGATCCCGACAATACTCATGTCAATGAGTCAACCACATAATTATGATACTAAAACAGGGACGGCAACTGCTGCTCGTGGTCACTGCCGTATAGGGCTTCGAGCCCAACCTGTAGTAGGGTCGGGCTGTAGGGTCTCACATAGAGTGCGACCTTCGTCTAGTAATAGGTAGAAACATTAGGGAGAATGTGCATTTGATGCAAGAAAGAGAAAATTGCATTTGATGCAAATGATAATTTTAAGCCTAGATATGGACTAATTTGCATATGATGCAAAAGGGGTTAAATGTGTCTTAAATTGTTTAAAACTAGATTTAATATAATAAACACAATGAAAAGTTTACCTGTAAGACGGGATGTCTAGCTCTAAACACAGGTTCGAACGGCGTCCAAATCGGATGCCAAATGCGAAAGATATGCCCAAAACCGTCTAAAACTAGTCAGCCCAGAGCTGCCTAGGCACCAGGCCTGCCTAGCTCAGGCAGCCTGGGCCTAGGCACCCTTGGCACTAGGCCCAGGCAGCCTGGGCTTGGGCCCTGGCGGGCCCAGGCAGGCGCCCAGCATGGTCTGGGCTCGCCCAGCTGGCGCGGTAGGTCCCGCAGAAATGGGTGTAGAACCCTAGGGCAGTGCCGTTTTTGTGACGGCTGATTTTGGACGAAAATTAAGCCTTGGGCTGATCTTTGGATGATCAATTGAGGGATCAAACGGACTCCGATTGACTCGTCGTTTTTCTTATGCGTTCACCGTTAAACGCACTTCGATTTGTAAGGGACTCTACGGGGCTACACACACTAGAGGGTGGTGAATAGTGTAATAGTGAACAAAGTGCTTAATTAAAAACTACTAAAATTACAGCACATTAAGCAGCGAAAAATAAACAGAGTGCTCAACAACAACAATCGCAAACACAAGGATTTTACCCTGGTTCTCATTATATTCCCACACAGAGAAGTGAATACAATCTCACACAGAGATACCTCACACAGAGGATTTAGGATTCCCACAAAGAGATATCCTTACTCTCACACAGAGAGATCTCACACAGAGGATTTTGTTCCCTCACACAGAAAGAACCAAACTCCCACAAAGAGAGTAACTCTCATAAAGAGTATCAAATTCCCACAAAGAGAATTAGGGTTTCGAAACAAAAACAAAACGAAACAACACTTACCTATGCCTTGATATGATCTTACCAATGTGAAGAAGAAGGCATGCAAGTGAATGACCAAGTGCTTGAGATTAGCTTTGATTGCACTTGATGATCTTTCTCTCTTTTAAGAATGAATTCTAACACTTCTCACTTGAGTGTATGAAAAAGAAGAGACGAAATATGATCTCCAAGAAAGGAATGAGAATTAGATCCCTTGAAGAATTTTCCTATGAGCTAGCTTCAATACATGAAGAGAAATGTGCTCATGAGAGGAAAATGGGAGAGATTAGGAGTGACTATTGATTCTCAAAGATGTTCAATGTTAACCAAGAGTTCTAAATAAACTAAGCCAACTCCTATATATAGGAAGCCCAAACGAACCCATAAAACCAGCCAAAAACCCAAAGGGAAGAAATCTGCAACGATTAGATTTTGGTAGTTTATGGCACAGACAGTCGACTGATGAACAAAAGACAGTCGACTGTTCAACGGCTAGAAAAAATCCCAACGGCTATAATCTGAGCCAGGACAGTCGACTGTAGAAGACTACACAGGCGACTGAAAAACAGACAGTCGACTGTATATCCTTCATCAGGTGACTGCTGCAGGGGATAGAGAAAAAAAGAGAGTTGCACTCTTACTCCCAGTATGCATACAGGCGACTGATGACCAGAGTACAGTCGACTGTAAAATAGACAGGCGACTGTATATCCTTCATCAATCGACTGCTGCAGGAGATGGAGAAAAACAGAGAGATGCAATTTTCGCACTTACGCCTTTCAGACGACTGATGGCCATTTCACAGACGACTGTAAATATACAGGCGACTGTAAAGACTTCATCAGGCGACTGTCTTGCAAATTGGGACGAAGCCCAGAAAATGCAAGAAGCGCACAGTCGACTGTCGACCAATTCACAGGCGACTGTAGAAACACAGGCAACTGTAAATTGAACATCAGTTGACTGATGCGAAAAGCTCAAGAAGAGTCAATAGAAATGTGGACTTGAGCAATGCATCATAGTCGACTATAAAAGACTCGACAGGCGACGCACCCGTAACCTACACCTAGGATCCACCTGGCGGTGTCACGATCTCCAGGCGTGGTATGGCCCCTAGGCTTCAATTCCAGGCTCAATCTGCAAGCGGACGGTGTCGAGCTATAGTATAAAAGATGTCGCATCCCACAGGGACGGTGATAGTGTCAATGGATTCTCAGTTTATTTCTAAGTCTTGAAGTGAGATAGCTATCGGGGTAAAAGATTTGGATTGGGTGTTGTTGTAATACTAATAAAAATGGACTAGGGCGTTAGGGATCACCACTAGGATCATTAAGGGTCGACGTTGGAAGAGGATCCTTGCATTGCATTAGGGCTAGGGAATTAATCCCCCAATCCGTACCACTTTCATGGGTTAGGATTGTGGGGTATTTCGGTGGCTCTCATTGACGCAATGGCGGTAGCCGTCAACGTAGCAACATAGTTCATCGATGGATTCCCTCAAGGCGCGAGCCGGGCATGGTCACGTGCCTTGGTTGGATCTACCGATTTCCCTATTCAAATCCCTAGATACCCCTTAAACACATCAATTCCACAGACCGTGAGCATGATCTCAGTACGGGTTATCTACGGATTCGGTAGGATCTACGGAAATACAACCCTAAGTCCCTAATTCAACTTAGGGATCCAGATCTACATCTTCCCCCTAGGATCCTAGGGCTAACCCATCAACCCTAGAATAATCTACTCACACATGGCGATAATAACGAATAAAATCATTGATTCCAAATAAAGAGACATCATAGAAATCAAAATAATCCAAGTAGAAGACTTACAGCGGGCAATGGCAGAGAATTGCAATTTATAGATCTGGAAAATAATTTCAGATTCCGAACGCAAGAACAATCAAGAATGGACGCAATAATCTCCAAGTATTTGTTCCAAAATTTGCTTACAAAAATAAATTTCCAAAAATCCCTACAACAATCGCCTAAGCTCCCTCTCTAGAACTGTTCAAAAACGCCTAATGAAAAGTCCCTTTCCGTCCTCGCACAGCTCCCAGCTTCAGTCGCCATAGATCGTGTGCATCGCGGCCTCTGAAAACATTCCAAAAATGACCCTGGAATTGCCGTCCGAGTAGGTGACTCGGTTGAGCAATGTGCTGCTCGTTCGGTGGCTCAGCCCGAGCAGATGAGTTGCTCGACCGAGCACTACAGGAAATGGAAAATATTCAAAGTTGCCGCTCTGCCTACCCAGACCGAGTAAGCTCTGCTCGGTCCGAGTAGGGGTCGACTCGGTCAGATGCTCGGGCCGCGTCGCTGGATTGCTTCGTCTGTGGAAATTGAGGCTGCTCGATCGAGCAGCTGAACTGCTCGGTCTAAGCCAGCCCGTATCTGCTCTCTTCTCAAACTGAAGTGGCTCGGTCGAGCAGCTGAGCTGCTCGGACCGAGCATTTACTGGGAAACTGCTGGGAACTGCTGGGTCTCTCTCTCTCTCTCTCTCTCTCTCTCTCTCTCTCTCTCTCTCTCTCTCTCTCTCTCTCTCTCTCTCTCTCTCTCTCTCTTCTCCTCCAATGGCCCCAGAAGTGTGGCGAACTCCTCCAGAGCCTCGCCAATAAGCTCACGAGCACGTCGGATCTGTCCATACCCAAGTGGGGTCCCAAATCGCTCCAAAATCCCTGAGAACTCAAAAAAACACTACGAAACTCGAAGATATCGTTAGAAATGCAATATCGTAGTAAAATGAGGTATTTGGATGCGAAAATGGCATGATATGCAATGAAATGATGATATGAAAATAGTAGAAAATATGAACACATCAAAATCCCCCAAGCTTACCTCTTACTCGTCCTCGAGGAAAACGAATAATCGGTACACCATGAGGAAAACAAAAACGAAAATAGAAAGAAAGGAAAAGCAAAAAGAGAAGTGAGAGGAGAGTGCTAAGGATGATCGGTCAGATCTCAGGCCTAGATAGTATATCATGATGCTCTGAATGATAAACATACATGCTATTGGCAATTTCTAGATTTACGAATCATATGACTAGCATGTAGTGCAGTAAAATGATAGGGATATACTGAAATAACGCCATCAAATCATATCAATCTCATGCAATCCCTAGAGTCTAGTATAAAGAAGTTGGCAACGCCCTTTTCAATCACAGATACGCAAGGAGCATAAAGAAATCACGCAACATGCAATAGAGAATAGAAAAAGATCACGCCATTCAGATATTCATTTCGATACATGAAAAATCTCCAAAACTAAAGCAATTCGTAAAGTTTAGGTGTTATTAAATCTCCCCGTTATGCACCGTCTCCACTCTAATGTCATGCTCACTCACGTGATCAGTTGGTTTACCCCCCAAGCTTAGCTTGAGGCGTCACATCAAGGAAAATGATATAAAATTTTTATTTTTCTTCCCAGAATAAATGATAGCTTCTAATGAAATGATATAAAACAGTGTTTATTCTTTTTCTTTCTTTTTCTTTTCTTTTTCACAAATGAATATATACACATTTTTTCCTTTTTTTCCCTTTTCATTAGAAGCTATACTTTTTCTTTTTGGGTTTGGGAAGTGAGATGCGGTAAAGATAGCTATGAGAATGTAACCAACTGATATGTAGAGATATAAATAGATATGTGGAGAAGGAAAAATAGTAGGACTCTTGGTTCACTCATAAGAGGGTGCACAACGGGTTGATGAAGTAAAACCCTAACTAAACTCATAGATAGCATGGATATGTTCACTTCTCTAAATGAATAATGAAAAAGGCATGCAGTAATAATCACAATATCAGCATGCATGCAAAACAGAAGTGACTGAGATAGAAACAGATACTCCAAGTGTTCTAGTGATTCGTGAACCTAGATGCATTTCCAACATAGATCATACTAGATACTAATTCATGCATTCGATTTTCAATTCATTTTAAGCATTAAATCAGATAGATCAACAAAAGAAATGCACGCATATAGATAGTAAAGCTGAAATTCACCCTAATAGCATGTCAACAAAATGAGCATTGCAAAAGACTAATAAGGCCACGAGAGATATCATCATGCGGAACATCCCTAGCAAATAAAGAAAAAGAGGCGGAGAAAAAGGGAAAATAAAGAAAAAGAGATGCATGCATGGTGAAAATAGAAAATATGATGCAGAATGAGAAAAGAGAAAATGATGTGAAAAAACGGTGGAAAAATGAACTAAAGACTGAAATAAGGAGAGAAAATGTAAAATAAAAAATCAAAAATAAAGCGGTAGCGCTCATCCCCCAAGCTAAACCTAGCAGTTTCCTCACTGCTAAGAAATCGCTCGTGAGCGGGAGATGATGCTATGGGGGGATGGGTGGGGGAATAAAATAAAAATAAAATAAACAAAAATGTGCAAAAAGAAATAAAATAAAAACATGACATGATGCAATGCGATATGTGATATGATGCATGGGTGGTGCCTCCCCCAAGCTATGTAAAAGTAGGGCACCAAACAGACAAATGGGCACAAAATAAAATAGGGGAGGCAAAAGCGGGTGAGGACTACATCAAGCAGAGGCACCACCCTCTGGGGGTGGTGATGGGTCCCTCTGTTGTGGACCAGGAGTGGTGGGTGGAAGGTCCGGCTGGAACTCATGGGGTGGGTCGGTTCGCCAATGACGAACGGGGCTTTGGAGGAAGGGCAGGTCACGCTCGACCGACTGTTGAGTCATCACACCACCATATCCTACAAGTAGGAGCATGGCAGAGAACTGGTCGGCTTGGTCATCGTCACGGAATGTAACCTCGTATTCGTCGTTGCCTATGTAAAGGGGGTCAGAGGGGAGTGGGGCGGTGGGTGGTGCAGGGGTAGTGGTGGATGATTCGACGACGGTGTTGGCTCGAGTGGGCCAGCGTGTGCGACGTGTACGCTGGGTAGGCCTAGGGTTGGATGTGTCGGTATTGGTGGGTCTAGCACGACGTGGAGGCATTGTGTAAGTGGGGGGGGGGAATAGTAATGTACTATGTAAAGCAAATAGGGGAGCGAGTTTACCGACTAGAAAGAGATGGCGTTTTGTTTCGGTGTCGTGATTGTCGCTGATCCGGAGTATCCCCAAGATTTTCAAAGAAGTGTCTTCTGACGTTGGCAATTCAAACCTGAAATAGGGAAACGGGAGGACGTCAGTATATTTAAACATAAACAAGCAAATTAAATTGCAAATGGTGCTCGGTTGAATATTAAACGAGGGGTGGCGGCCTTGTGGAGAGAAGGGACGGCTTCAGGAGAGGTGGCGTCGGCTGTGGGGGAAGGAAAGGAGGTTTGGTCGAGCGGAGGGAGAGTTTTCAATTAGGTTACGACTTGAAAGGGCGAAAGCGGGTTGGTTGAGAGGTGCAGCGACCCGATAAGCAGCGAAAACATGACTCGGACCGAGCATTTCGGTTGCTCGGTTGAGTAAGATGGAGATAGGAATGACTCGGACCGAGCAATTTGATTGCTCGGTCGAGTAAGCTGCGGAAAAGGTGTGGGTTACACCTCAGCCTGCTCGGTTGAGCAGGAAGTTACTCGGTCGAGTCACCTATTGCTCGGGCCGAGCCACAAATTATCGATCGGGTTGGTAGAGTGACGTTTTCTCCTCAAATTCAAAAGCCTGTAATATTCGACCGAGTATAAGGCTGCTCGGTCGAGTCACCTACTGCTCGGGCCGAGCTGATAATAATTTATCTGGGTTGGCAGAGTGACGTTTGCTCCTCAACTTCAAAAGCCTGTAAAACTTGACCGAGTAGAAGGCTGCTCGGACTGAGTCGATTTCTACTCGGGCCGAGCAAAAGGCTGCCAGGCCGAGCAGAAACAGCACTCTCTCATTCAATTTTCCGTGTCTGTATTGCTCGACCGAGTAGTGAAGCTGCTTGGTCGAGTCGCCTGTGTCCTTTTCTACCCAACTTCCTGGGCTATCTTCTGCTGTACTCCATCTTCCTCCTAGTGATCTGCTCTCATATCTAACCTGCACAAAGTAGGAATTCATCAATTTTTGTGCGGTTTTCAAAATTTTATTTCTAAAATATGTAAAATAAGAGTAAGCAACCGAAAAAGAAGATCCGAAATCCAAGAAATTGGGTTGTCTCCCAATAAGCGCTTGTTTTTAGTCGGTAGCTCGACTCCCCTTAATTTATCAGTTGTCGTTGGGGAATCCCATGAGGAAGCACGTCTCCTCCGATCCTATAAGTTCTCCAGCTCTGTAAGGTTTAATTCTTTGACCGTTAACATTGAAGTTTTCGTTCTTTCCTTCGAGCTCAACGACACCTCCTGGGGATAAGCTCACTATCTTGTAGGGGTCGGACCACCTCGATTTTAGCTTCTCGGGGAAGAGGCGTATGTTGGATCTGGATCGTCGCCTAAGGGGGGGTGAATAGGCTAATAAAAAATCTCATGCAACCCACGAGAAATCCCACGTAGTTATAAGCACAGACAGGGCAATAAAATAGCAATCACGAATACGCACAGATATACCCTGGTTCGGTCGTCCCCATGACCTACTCCAGACCGGAAAGCAACTACTAGATAGATATGTAATCAAGTACAGCTACAATGAGTCAAGATCCCAAATCTACTCTCACCTAGCTCGTACGCACACCACGTGCTCTACACTCTCAATCTAGTCAGATGCTCTCCCTCTTTGACGACTCCCAAAGTTGTCAGGTCCCCAAAAAGTAACACAACAGGTAAAGTTTCCCCACAGAGATCGCTACACCAATACAAAGATAAATAACTAGAGTTTTAGAAATGCTCAGTAATGGTGTGTCGTCTCTGTCGTTCAGCGCGTGGTCAGATCAATCTGACAAGTAGTAGTCTCTGATGTCCCCAACAGTCAACAGGTTGCGGCGTGCATCATCCCCAAGTTGAAACTTGAGATCTGTGGCCCAATCACTCAAATGTGTGGATTGTATTGATAAGCCAAAAAGCTTAACTTTGTGTGCACATTTTTCCCAATGTCCTAGTGCTCCAACTTCCAATTAATCTTGTCTGAGTCTTCAACCTTTTTGCCCTTTACAAAATTGTGCTGGCTTTCCCTTTTTGGATGAACCTGCAGAAGAAATTGGTGAGACAAAGAGAAGCTCAATTCAAAATAGCACTTAATTGTTATATATATAAAAAATGGAACAAGATGAATCAGCAAGACACAGTTCGGCCTCTGGGGGATTTTTGTGCGCCGGCTCTCTCTCTTCCAACCTAACTTGCGCACGGCTCTCTCTCTCTCCGAAAATTTTTCCAGGCCGTGCTCCTCAAAATTTCAGTTGCTCTTGCGTTTTTTTGGCTCCTCAAAATTTCAGCTGCTCGTGGGTTCGCACACATTAAAATTTCCGGCTCCTCTTTTGATTTGTGCGGCCTGCAAAACAAAAGAGCAACCACAGGAAAAGATCCGGCTCTGTTGATTATCTTGGGAGATGCTCTTGAAATTTGCAATTGAGAACTTGTGTTAATAATTGTGACAGCACCCAAGAATTTGCAAGCACGGGGAAAAAAGGATTTTTGTAAGAGCTTGTGTTAATAATTGAGGGGAGAAAACATGCGTCTCCGTTTTTTATTAATGAAACCAAGGCCGGATTAGGGGTTTTTGTGTGGAGAGCCCCCTTATTATTTTTGATGAGCACTGCGAAAAAAAGATGCGGCTGGTATGGGAATTTGCGAGCAAGGGTTTTTGGTCGGCTCTTGGAGAAGAAAGGATGCTGCTGTGAAATTTTTGAGAGGCTCTTCCTTGGTGCATTGGCTTCAAAATTTGGATGGGTTCTTAATATAGGCCGTGACCCTCCTTTTTTTTCTTTCGGCAGCTAGGGTTTCAAGAGATCAATGGCTAGGGTTATTTTGGCTATGTGGTTGGATAAAAGAAGATTGACATGGTCAAAATGAGATTTGAGTAGGAATTAAGGAGCAAGAATCTTTAATAGATTTGATCAAATCCCACATTGATTATATTTGTCTCCATCTCTCCCAATATTGACCAAGTCCAAATAACTTTGTGCACACCACTTCTTCTTCATTCAACTTGCTATATGATTAGCAATTACTCCAACTATTGAGAAGACTATCGTTTCGCCTTTCCTGAAACACACTTAGCACACACGTTATATATCACACAACGTTTGTCATCATCAAACTAGAGATCCTAGATCATTGCTTCCAACAATCTCCCCCCGTTTGATGATGACAAACCCATAAAGGATTTGTACAAATAAGTGTGCGTGTGCGTGTGATGAAGGATGTAATGCAATGTGATATATTCAATGAGATCAATATAACAATATAAATTAGCATGCTCCCCCTTTTTCCAAGCTCCCCCTTCAATCAATAATACCGTATTTTGAGCCAACATTGATACCACATATCTTGATACCACAACAAATCTTTCTCAACACTTTTTTCCCCCTTTGTCATCATCAAAAGTGTATTCTTGAAGATTAAAACATACCACATGTAAAAAGAGAGCATTATTAACTATAACTAGCATTTGCATGTCGTCATTCTATAATTAGCACTTCAAATCCAACGATAATAGTAATTAGAATTCAACACCATCGTGTAAGTGTAATTATTAAACATAGAAGTACAACGGGAGATACTTTTACAAATTCAACCAAATCAATCCACCATTTTCCACAATAACTTTGTATCACATATATGATTGATTTTCCCCACCTCATCAAAGATGAGTTCAAGGTATCACACCCCAAAACATGGCCTATAAGGACTCTTAGATGTGGGAGTGACATTGCTTGACGAGTAAGAACACCAACGCTTAAGTTTACCCATAAAGCTTATGTTGGATACTCGTGGATAGTGTATTTGCCATGAATTGTATCCATTTTTCATGCTGAGCAATTTTCATTTTTTTTCATATTCATTTTCTTTGTTTTGTGCTCAATTTTTATTCATGGCAAATCACATCATATCCCTTAGATTTTTTAGTTAATAATCATCCTACATTCACTTTCCAATATTCATAAATAGTATCTCCAAAAGTACGACATAGTCTAATATTCGTGGAAGTGAAAGTAGGTGTAGAAATCATATTATCAGTTCATTGAACTTGGCATATCTATTTATGAAATAAGACATGCTCATGTAGCCATAAAAATAATACTACAATTTCTGCATGGATATGATCATCATTCATTTGTAGCACTAGAATGATGCAAAGAGGAAGATATGCAATAAGCTCATTCATTTTTTTTGCATTTGTCTTTTTCAATTTTTTTTCAGTTTTATAATGAACTAAAAACACACTAAAAACAATCAAGCAAACAAAAAACAAAAAAAAATCCAAGCACACAAAAATGTTAACAAAAAATGCTATGAAGGTATGCATTAAGTTCAAAGAATGAGATATACCTTCGCGTCGCTGTTAGACTAAGGATCTAAAAAATAATGAGACATTCAATTTATCGCTCCTCGTCAAATTTCCATCCACCTATAAAAGAGTGTCGTGTGTGACCTTGGAATCCAACAAGCTCCACTAATGTTAGTTAACAAAGATTTAGGAACCCATATTTGTTTGAATTTAATATTGGAGTTCCTATACTTGCAATGATACGATGTGTGACCAATACTATTACATTTAAAACACTTTACATGCACATTTTTAGCAATGGAGGACACATTGTGAAATTTTTTATACGTAGGCTTTTTAACATTTTTAGCACTAAATCCAAGGCCACGCCTATTATTGCCATACAATTGATTTCCAAGAATGATATCCAAATTTTGTTTTCCTATGGAAAATATTTTTAATGACAATTTTAGGGTGGTGACTTTGGATTTCAAGATATTGTTTTCATTCACAAGCAAAGTGCATTTACTAATGAAAGCTCGCTTGTTTTCCTCTTATTTCTTTTCAAAATCCCTCATTTTTTCTTTAAGTTCAAGATTTAGCATGTTAATCTTTTCAGAGAGCAATTCATTTTCAACTTCCAGCTTTATCTTATCTTGCTTATACATGTTAATATCCTTTAATAAAGAGGGACATGAAAGACAATCAATTTTTTAGGCAAGCTAGCTTTCTCCTTATTTAACATGTCAATTGTAGTGTTACATGCAACAATTTCAGTTTTCAGTTTTTCAATTTCCTTAGACATGTCACACTCAGATTGTTGCATATCAAAGTTAGCATTCCTATAACTATCCACATCAGCTTCTAGCTCATTAATAGTATTTTGCATTCCTTTCAAGATTTCTAACAATTCAGCTTTAGTGGGAGATCCTACCTCATTGTGTTTGGCCATTAATGCCATGCAGAAGTGGGCTTCATGTTCATCCTTCTCATCCTCAACTTCGCTATCCATATCCCATGTCAGCACTTTGGTTTTTCCTCTTGCAATTTGAGCTGTGTGTTGTTGTGGGCAATCTTTTATGTGATGTCCCTTTTTCCTGCATTTAAAGCATTCATTTCTATTAATAGCTTTCTGATCAGAGGAATTTTTACCAAAAATTAGAATTATTAGAACGAATGAACCTTTTTCCCATCTCAGTTCTTCTTTGATCAGTCTGAATGTATCGCCTGAAGTTTCTGACCATTAAAGCTTGCTCTTTATCAAGATCGTCGTCGTTAGCTTGAAGAGCTAATGGTGTGGAAGCTTTGGTCTTCTCTTCAGGTTTCTCTCTGGCTTCTATACTCTGCAACTCAAGCTCGTGTGACATTAGGTTGCCTATCAAGTCCTCCACTTTCATTGTTGATAAGTCCTTAGCTTCTTGAATAGCGGTGACTTTAGGCCTGAACGAGCTTGGTAGCGCCCTTAAGATCTTTTGTACCTGTTCATGGCTAGAGTATGGATTACCGAGGGAACTGGAGTTGTAGACGATGTCCGTGAACCTCGCAAACATCTCTTTCACAGATTCTGTTGGTAGCATGCGGAAGCTCTCATATTCTGTGCAAAGCAACGCAAGTCTGGATTCCTTCACTTGCGATGTTCCCTCATGTGTCACCTCTAGAGTATGCCAGATTTCCTGCGCAGTTAGACAATGTGAGATACGATTAAACTCAGATTTATCAAGAGAGCATATAAGCACATTCATAGCTTTACCATTTAGAGTATAAAGTTTCTTATCAGCTAAATCCCACTTGTCTTTAGGCTTAATCATAACAGTGTCTTCAATTTTAATGGTGGGTAGACTATAACCATTTTCAACAATATCCAACACATCATAATCTACAAACACTAAATAGATTTTCATCCTAGCCTTCCAATATGCAAAGTCTACACCGTTAAACTTAAGGGGACGGGCTATAGACTGGCCTTCGGCAAATGCACAATCAGATATATTCATGGTCATAAAAAAATCTAGACTAGATCATCTAAACCTGCTCTGATACCACTTGTTGGATCTGGATCGTAGCCTAGAGGGGGGGGGGGGGGGTTGAATAGGCTAATAAAAAATCTCGTGCAACCCACGAGAAATCCCACGCAGTTATAAGCACAGACATGGCAATAAAATAGCAATCACAGAATACGCACAGATATACCCTAGTTCGGTCGTCCCCACGACCTATTCCAGTCCTGAAAGAAACTACTAGATAGATATGTGATAAAGTATAGCTACAATGAGTCAAGATCCCAAATCTACTCTCACATAGCTCGTACGCACACCACGTGCTCTACACTCTCAATCTAGTCAGATGCTCTCCCTCCTTGACGACTCCCAAAGTCGTCATGTCTCCAAAAAGTAACACAACAGGTAAAGTTTCCCCACAGAGATCGCTACACCAATACAAAGATAAATAAATAGAGTGTTAGAAATTCTCAGTAATGGTGTGTCGTCTCTGTCGTTTAGCGCGTGCTCAGATCAATCTGACAAGTAGTAGTCTCTGATGTCCCCAACAGTCAACAGGTTGCGACGTGCATCATCCCCAAGTTGAAACTTCAGATCTGTGGCCCAATCACTCAAATGCGTGGACTGTATTGATAAGACAAAGAGCTTGACTTTGTGTGCACATTTAATTCCCAATGTCCTAGTGCTCCAACTTCCAATTAAACTTGTCTGAGTCTTCAACCTTTTTGCCCTTTACAAAATTGTGCTGGCTTTCCCTTTTTGGATGAATGAACCTGCAGAAGAAATTGGTGAGACAAAGAGAAGCTCAATTCAAAATAGCACTTAATTGTTATATATATAAAAAATGGAACAAGATGAATCAGCAAGACACAGTTCGGCCTCTGGGGGATTTTTGTGCGCCGGCTCTCTCTCTTCCAACCTAACTTGCGCACAGCTCTCTCTCTCTCCGAAAATTTTTCCAGGCAGTGCTCCTCAAAATTTCAGTTGCTCTTGCGTTTTTTAGCTCCTCAAAATTTTAGCTGCTCGTGGGTTCGCACACGTTAAAATTTCCGGCTCCTCTTTTGATTTGTGCGGCCTGCAAAACAAAAGACCAACCACAAGAAAAGATCCGGCTCTGTTGATTATCTTGGGAGATGCTCTTGAAATTTGTAACTGAGAACTTGTGTTAATAATTGTGACAGCACCCAAGAATTTGCAAGCACTGG